>JAJOZX010015620.1:0-69212 GCA_023014485.1 Bathynomus jamesi | reverse complement strand
GCCGGTCAACTGGTTTTATCCTGATGCAGGGTAATTTCTATCTTGGCCAAAGAGTGGCCTCTTCTTAAAATCTTCTTCTGCTTAAAATAATCTTCTTATTATCCTGGGGCAGGGTAATTTCTATCCTGGCCATGGGTCTGGGGTGTCTCGTATGGACGAGGCGTTCTTGGTTAAGGGGCAAGGGGCCTCTGCCCCCTACCCGCAGCGAGGCTGCAGTCCAAAGAAGAGTCTCGTAATGAAGTGGCAAATGAAGTGGTGCCTAATTTTACAAGTACATGTAAATATAGCTAAATGTTTTGGGGGAGGACAGTTGAAGGTTAATTTCCCACCTTTTTTTAAAACATCAGATGTTTTTGAATGATTGCAAATAAGAATTAAAAAATAAAAATAAAACGAATTTGTATTTTTCGCCGAGTCTAATTTATGAAGGCGAATCATTTCGTAATAGTACACAAGTACAAATTAAGTACATGACTGAGTACGTATTAATTTTGGTTCATTACAATTACGATTGCAATTACAAATCAATTCATATTCACTTGTTGTTTAATTACACTTCTATTAAAGTACATTCTTACATTATAAATTAAATCATTACATTTAATTACAGTTTTCACTGAAGTACATTACAAGTTATTGTTAATTACAGTTAATTACAATTAAACAGTTACTATACCTTTGTTTTGTTTTTTACAGTGTTTCTTATTAATAGACAATTAAAGATGTTAAATATAATAGAACGTAAATGGCACTTACGAGATAATTTATTTACGAAATAATATGCTATAATATGTTATGATTTGAAATCAGAGCGAACGGGAGGTATTTTATCTTTGAGGCGCTCGACTCTCGTCGTCGTGAGCGGAATCGATCTTACTAAGCATTTTTTTGAGTTCACCTGGGAGGTCATATAATTAAAAATAAAAATGAAAAAAATAATACTAGAATGTTTTTCGCGTTCTCGAACGAACGCCCAAAGTTTCGCGCGTCACAAATTGACACGAGTAAACATAGACTGATAAGTTGATAGGGCATAAGTAGACAATAGGTAGATGGAATAAAGTAATAAAATTAATAAAAGGATAGCGGTCAAGAAAGAACATGAATGTAAAAATGAGTATGGTTGAATAATAATTTTACACACAACACCACAACCTTATTATTTAAGAATTTTACCATACATTGCATACGGAAGATGTCCAAATAACAAGTGAGTTATTATATAATATAAAAGAAATTCAAAGATTAATATTTTTAATGTAGATAAACATTAAGTTAGACAAACAATGATATGGTTAAAAAATTTAGAATTTTTTTTTTTTTCTGTGGGAAAATTACATTTATAATGAATAGGAAAAAGGGAAAAATATAAATCGTACAATCTATAAGCTAATTTTTATTGACTAGTGTAGGTAAAAATAGAATTACGTAATGATGATATAGACTGTGGTCTAGTGTGTATTTTCTGTACTAGGTATAAAAGTGTGTAGCTGATAATTTCGAGAGACAAATTAGCTGAGAGGATTGTTAAATTAACTGAATAAATGCATAAGCGAGAATTTATATATAGTAAGCAAAAATGATTAAGATTAAATAGCATAGTTTGCACTTACGTAAGAAATAGTTTTATTGTGATATTCAATGATTTTAGCATAAGGTTGTATATATATATATATATATATATATATATATATAGTGCGCATACATGCATTTTTATTGACTGTTGTAGGTACAAATCGAATTACGTAGTGGATGATGTTATAATAATTTAAGATGGGTTTAGGGTTATAAATCTTTTAAGTTTAAGTCAGTTATTGTTATTATTATTATCATTATAATTATTATTATTATAAAAATCCCTTAAGCTCAAGGTCATTATTATAAAATTCTAAATTACATGTATCGTTTAGTTGTCGGAAAATTAACCCAAAAATGGGTCATTTAAGTGACTATAGTTACTAATATCTAATTGTAAAACACAATAAAACTTAAAACTTTTAGTTCAAAGAAATGTATAATGGTCATCAAAGAGTTAAAAATAAAAAAACACAACTTAACATAAATTGAGCCATCGTACCAAAGAGGAATTAACCATGGTTGAACCATTTCTCTGGTTGACACAGTTCAACTGGGGTTGGGGGTGTTAAACAATAAAATTAAATTAAAAGACAAAGTTTGTAGTACGACATTCGGGGGAATTGAGTGACTAAGCGGGGGATATAAGTCTGAAATTGACAATAAGTCTTTCGTGAGCACTTTGCTTTTATTTTTTTTTTAAAGATTGCTTGTCACACTACTTAAAACAAAAATTAAAAAAGTTGAAACAAAAGGTAGGGACGGCATGTTCCTCATATACATTACAATGATTATCAAAGTCATTACAACCTTTTGTAAAAACTGTTTTGGTCAAAAACAATGAAATGTCATTTTACCTATATATTTATATACGCAACAATGGCATGAAAAGAAAAGACAGATAGGTCAATTTTCTTCTCACATACACAAAAAAAAAGATTAACTAAAACACAAACGGGTCAATTCTGGTTGAATTTAATTCTCTTTTACAACAAAAATAAAAGGTTGAATTAAGTTCTTAAATTACATTTTTCTTAAATTAAATTCTCTTAAATTACAAAGGAAAAGTTGAATTCAATTGACTGCATTGAAAACTAACTTGGGACTTAAATAAAAATGACTTGGGACTTGAAATAAAAATGACTTGAGACTCGAAATAAAAATGACTTGTGGACTTAAAAACTAACTTTTCTAAACTAACTTTTTCAAAACTAACTTTTTTCAAAACTAACTTTTTCAAAACTAACTTTTTCAAAACTAACTTTTTCAAAACTAATTTTTCAAAACACTCTCAAAACTAATTTTCAAAACTAACTTTTCAAAACTAACTTTTTCAAAACTAGCTTCTGAATCTCTGGGGCGGTTGTCCCTCTTGGATGCAACCTATTGACTTGACCTCTTATCAAGTATTTCTATAAATCTCTGGGGCGGTTGCCCGTCTTGGCGCAACCTTCTGACTTGACCTCTTATCAAGTATTCTGAAACTGAAAATGAAACTTAACTGTCTATCTTGAACGCTTGTCAAGTGAAGATTTAACTGAAAATGGAAAATGACTGCACTTGATCTTTATCAAGTGGAGACGATTAACCTCTGTTTTGGTTGACCCTCTTGGTGCAACCTTCTGACTTGAAAAAACTGACTTCAAAACTGACTTCAAAAAATGACTTCAAAAAAATGACTTCAAAAAATGACTTCAAAAAATGACTTCAAAAAATGACTTCACAATTACTTCAAGTATCTTTATAAATCTCTGGGGTTTGGTTGTCCCTTTTGGTTACAACCAACTGAAACTGTCTGAAAACTGAAAATGGAACTTGAAACTGCTTCAAGTAACTCTATAACTCTATAAACTCTCTCGCTTAATTTGCAAGTCAATTCAATTCAGTAATTGAAAAAAATTTGCAAACAAAAAATAAAAAAAATGTAAACATTTCACTCGAATGTACGGGCAGGTACCTAAAATAAAATTATTCTATACTGAATATAATAGTGCAAATAACTGTGAAAATTGACTCTGCGACAAGTGACCCTGCGACAAGTGACCCTGCGACAATTGACCCTGCGACAATTGACTCTGCGACAATTGACTCTGCGACAATTGACTCTGCGACAACTGACTCTCTTTGAAATTAACTCACTTTGAAATTAACTCTTTGAAATTAACTCTCTGTGACTCTCTGTGTTACAATTAACTCTCTGTGTTACAATTAACTCTCTGTGTTTACAATTAACTCTCTGTGTTACCATTAACTCTCTTGAAATTAACTCTCTCTGAAATTAACTCTCTTTGAAATTAACTCTCTTTGAAATTAACTCTTTGAAATTAACTCTCTGTGACTCTCTGTGTTACAATTAACTCTCTGTGTTACAATTAACTCTCTTTGACAATTAACTCTCTTTGAAATTAACTCTCTCTGAAATTAACTCTCTTTGAAATTAACTCCTTTGAAATTAACTCTGACAATTAACTCTGTTACAATTAACTCTCTGACAATTAACTCTTGACAATTAACTCTCTGACAATTAACTCTCTGACAATTAACTCTCTGACAATTAACTCTCAGACAATTAACTCTCAGACAATTAACTCTCTGTTAAAATTACTGTTTCAATAAAAACAAATGTATCACTGGTGTATGGAATGTTCACTGTTTCTTGTGAATTCTGACTGGATACTCATTATTAACTGTTAATAATAGTGACTTTTCAAATGTTTATAAATTACTTAAAAAAACAAACTGTACTTAACAAAATTTTCTATGGGGAAATCCTTGAGACGTGTCCTGAAGACGTCTTGCTGGCTACTTCTTCTTGGATGAAAACTAGGCGTGGAGAACTTGGAGTCGTGACACACCAGTTCAAGGGTGGATGTTACGAACAAGAAGTCGTGACACGCCGGTCAACTGGTTTTATCCTGATGCAGGGTAATTTCTATCTTGGCCAAAGAGTGGCCTCTTCTTAAAATCTTCTGCTTAAAATAATCTTCTTATTATCCTGGGGCAGGGTAATTTCTATCCTGGCCATGGGTCTGGGGTGTCTCGTATAGACGAGGCGTTCTTGGTTAAGGGGCAAGGGGCCTCTGCCCCCTCCCCGCAGCGAGGCTGCAGTCCAAAGAAGAGTCTCGTAATGAAGTGGCAAATGAAGTGGTGCCTAATTTTACAAGTACATGTATAATATAGCTTAAATGTTTTGGGGGAGGACAGTTGAAGGTTAAATTTCCCCCCTTTTTTTAAACACATCAGCTGTTTTTGAATGATTGCAAATAAGAATTTAAAAAATAAAAATAAAAACTAATTTGTATTTTTCGCCGAGTCTATATTTATGAAGGCGATATCATTTCGTAATAGTACACAAGTACAAATTAAGTACATGACTGAGTACGTATTAATTTTGGTTCATTACAATTACGATTACAATTACCAATTAATTCATATTCACTTGTTGTTTAATTACACTTCTATTAAAGTACATTCTTACATATAAATTAAATCATTACATTTAATTACAGTTTCACTGAAGTACATTACAAGTTATTGTTAATTACAGTTAATTACAATTAAACAGTTACTATAACTTTGTTTTGTTTTTACAGTGTTTCTTATTAATAGACAATTAAGATGTTAAATATAATACAACGTACATGGCACTTACGAGATAATTTATTTACGAAATAATATGCTATAATATGTTATGAATTTGAAATCAGAGCGAACGGAGGTATTTTATCTTTGAGGCGCTCGACTCTGTCGTCGTGAGCGGAATTCGATTTACTAAGCATTTTTTTGAGTTCACCTCGGGAGGTCATATAATTAAAAATAAAAATGAAAAAAATAATACGAATGTTTTTTCGCGTTCTCGAACGAACGCCCAAAGTTTCGCGCGTCACAAATTGACACGAGTAAACATAGACTGATTAGTTGATAGGGCATAAGTAGACAATAGGTAGATGAATGAATAAGTAATAAAATTAATAAAGGATAGCGGTCAAGAAAGAACATGAATGTAAGAATGAGTATGGTTGAATAATAATGTTTATACTACACAACACCACAACCTTATTATTAAAGAATTTACCATACATTGCATACGGAAGATGTCCAAATACTATTAGAACGTGATTCAGTTACAAAGTATGGGAAAGTAAAGAGAACAAAGTTATTTTGTGACGTCATAGTGTATAAATCGTTATTAGAAAGATGAATTAGAAAAATACCGGAATGAATAAAGACGTACAAATCGAAATTCTATCCAAAACTCGCTTATGCGATTTTTGGTTTCTTATGTAAAAATGGACATTCGAACATAAAACTATACGAACATAAGTATTGCATCAAGACAATGAATTCATATAATGATGGTGTAGGAATTGTTCATTGTTCACTTTTTACATTGCTCTCCCCTTTTTTTTTTAAATGATATTTATACAATAATATAATAAAATTAATACAATACAATACAATTGAGAAAATAACATCGTAACTAATTCAAGTTAGGTGACGAATTTTTCTTTACATTACAAGTTTTATACAGAACAAGTGAGTTATTATATAATATAAAAGAATTCAAAGATTAATATTTTAATGTAGATAAACAATAAGTTAGACAAACAATGATATGGTTAAAAAATTTAGAAATTTTTTTTTTTTTTTTCTGTGGGGAAAATTACATTCATAATGAATAGGAAAAAGGGAAAAATATAAATCGTACAATCTATAAGCTAATTTTTATTGACTAGTGTAGGTAAAAATAGAATTACGTAATGGATGATGTATAGACCTGTGGTCTAGTGTGTATTTTTGTGTACTAGGTATAAAGTGTTAGCTGATAATTTCGAGAGACAGATTAGCTGTGAGGATTGTTAAATTAACTGAATAAATGCATGAGCGAGAATTTATATACAGTAAGCAAAAATTATTAAGATTAAATAGCATAGTTTGCACTTACGTAATGAAATAGTTTTATTGTGATATTCAATGATTTTAGCATAAGGTTTGTATATATATTATATATATATATATATATATATATATATATACATATATATATATAGTGCGCATACATGCATTTTTATTGACTGTTGTAGGTACAAATCGAATTAGTAGTGGATGATGTATAATAATTTAAGATGGGTTTAGGGTTATAAAATCTTTTAAGTTTAAGTCAGTTATTGTTATTATTATTATCATTATAATTATTATTATTATAAAATCCCTTAAGCTCAAGGTCAATTATTATAAAATTCTAAATTACAGGTATCGTTTAGTTGTCGGAAAATTAACCCAAAAATGGGTCATTTAAGTGACTATAGTTACTAATATCTAATTGTAAAACACAATAAAACTTAAACTTTTAAGTTCAAAGAAATGTATAATGGTCATCAAAGAGTTAAAAATAAAAAAACAAAACTTAACATAAATTGAGCCATCGTACCAAAGAGGAATTAACCATGGTTGAACCATTTCTCTGGTTGACACAGTTCAACTGGGGTTGGTGGGGTTAAAATAAAATAAAATTAAAAGACAAAGTTTGTAGTACGACATTCGGGGGAATTGAGTGATTAAGCGGGGGATATAAGTCTGAAATTGACAATAAGTCTTTCGTGAGCACTTTGCTTTTTTTTTTTTTTTTTTTAAAGATTGCTTGTCACACTACATAAAACAAAAATTAAAAAGTTGAAACAAAACGGAGGGACGGCATGTTTCCTCATATACATTACAATGATTATCAAAGTCATTACAACCTTTTGTAAAAACTGTTTTGGTCAAAACAAGAAATGTCATTTTACCTATATATTTATATACGCAACAATGGCATGAAAAGAAAAGACAGATAGGTCAATTTTCTTCTCACAAACACAAAAAAAAGATTAACTAAAGACACAAACGGGTCAATTCTGGTTGAATTTAATTCTCTTTTACAACAAAAATAAAAGGTTGAATTAAATTCTTAAATTACATTTTCTTTAATTAAATTCTCTTAAATTACAAAGGAAAAGTTGAATTCAATTGACTGCATTGAAAACTAACTTGGGACTTAAAATAAAAATGACTTGGGACTTGAAATAAAAATGACTTGAGACTCGAAATAAAAATGACGGGACTTAAAAACTAACTTTTTCAAAACTAACTTTTTTCAAAACTAACTTTTTTCAAAACTAACTTTTTTCAAAACTAACTTTTTTCAAAATAACTTTTTTCAAAACTAACTTTTGTCAAAACTAACTTTTGCAAAACTAACTTTTTCAAAACTAACTTTTTCAAAACTAACTTTTTCAAAACTAACTTTTTCAAAACTAACTTTTTCAAAACACTTTTTCAAAACTAACTTTTTCAAAACTAACTTTTTCAAAACTAACTTTTTCAAAACTAACTTTTTCAAAACTAACTTTTTCAAAACTAGCTTCTGTAATCTCTGGGGCGGTTGTCCCTCTTGGATGCAACCTATTGACTTGACCTCTTATCAAGTATTTTTATAAATCTCTGGGGCGGTTGCCCGTCTTGGCGCAACCTTCTGACTTGACCTCTTTCAAGTATTCTGAAACTGAAAATGAAACTTAACTGTCTAACTTGAACGCTTGTCAAGTGAAGATTAACTGAAAATTGAAAATGACTGCACTTGATCTTTATCAAGTGGAGACGATTAACCTCTGTTTTGGTTGACCCTCTTGGTGCAACCTTCTGACTTGAAAAACTGACTTCAAAAATGACTTCAAAAAATGACTTCAAAAAATTACTTCAAAAATGACTTCAAAAAGTGACTTCACAATTACTTCAAGTATCTTTATAAATCTCTGGGGTTTGGTTGTCCCTTTTGGGTACAACCAACTGAAACTGTCTGAAAACTGAAAATGGAACTTGAAACTGCTTCAAGTAACTCTATAAGTCTATAAACTCTCTCTCTTAATTTGCAAGTCAATTCAATTCAGTAATTGAAAAAAATTTGCAAACAAAAAAAAAAAAAATGTAAACAACATTTCACTCGAATGTACGGGCAGGTACATAAAATAAAATTATTCTATACTGAATATAATAGAGCAAATAACTGTGACAATTGACTCTGCGAGAAGTGACCCTCCGACAATTGACCCTGCGACAAATGACTCTGCGACAATTGACTGCGACAATTGAATCTGCGACAATTGACTCTCTTTGAAATTAACTCACTTTGAAATTAACTCTCTTTGAAATTAACTCTCTTTGAAATTAACTCTGTTACATTTAACTCTGTTACAATTAACTTTGTTACAATTAACTCTCTGACAATTATCTCTCTGACAATTAACTCTCAGACAATTAACTCTCAGACAATTAACTCTCAGACAATTAACTCTCTGTTAAAATTACTGTTTCAATAAAAACAAATGTATCACTGGTGTATGGAATGTTCACAGTGTTTCTTGTGAATTCTGACTGGATACTCATTATTAACTGTTAATAATAGTGACTTTTCAAATGTTTATAAATTACTTAAAAAACAAACAGTACTTAACAAAATTTTCTATGGGGAAATCCTTGAGACGTGTCCTGAAGACTTCTTGCTGGCTACTTCTTCTTGGATGAAAACTAGGCGTGGAGAACTTGGAGTCGTGACACACCAGTTCAAGGGTGGATGTTACGAACAAGAAGTCGTGACACGCCGGTCAACTGGTTTTATCCTGATGCAGGTAATTTCTATCTTGGCCAAAGAGTGGCCTCTTCTTAAAATCTTCTTCTGCTTAAAATAATCTTCTTATTATCCTGGGGCAGGGTAATTTCTATCCTGGCCATGGGTCTGGGGTGTCTCGTATAGACGAGGCGTTCTTGGTTAAGGGACAAGGGGCCTCTGCACCCTGCCCGCAGCGAGGCTGCAGTCCAAAGAAGAGTCTCGTAATGAAGTGGCAAATGAAGTGGTGCCTAATTTTACAAGTACATGTATAATATAGCTTAAATGTTTTGGGGGAGGACAGTTGAAGGTTAAATTTCCCCCCTTTTTTTAAACACATCAGCTGTTTTTGAATGATTGCAAATAAGAATTTAAAAAATAAAAATAAAAACTAATTTGTATTTTTCGCCGAGTCTATATTTATGAAGACGATATCATTTCGTAATAGTACACAAGTACAAATTAAGTACATGACTGAGTACGTATTAATTTTGGTTCATTACAATTACGATTACAATTACCAATTAATTCATATTCACTTGTTGTTTAATTACACTTCTATTAAAGTACATTCTTACATTATAAATTAAATCATTACATTTAATTACAGTTTCACTGAAGTACATTACAAGTTATTGTTAATTACAGTTAATTACAATTAAACAGTTACTATAACTTTGTTTTGTTTTTAGTGTTTCTTTTTAATAGACAATTAAGATGTTAAATATAATACAACGTACATGGCACTTACGAGATAATTTATTTACGAAATAATATGCTATAATATGTTATGAATTTGAAATCAGAGCGAACGGAGGTATTTTATCTTTGAGGCGCTCGACTCTGTCGTCGTGAGCGGAATTCGATCTTACTAAGCATTTTTTTGAGTTCACCTCGGGAGGAGGTCATATAATTAAAAATAAAAATGAAAAAAATAATACGAGAATGTTTTTTCGCGTTCTCGAACGAACGCCCAAAGTTTCGCGCGTCACAAATTGACATGAGTAAACATAGACTGATAAGTTGATAGGGCATAAGTAGACAATAGGTAGATGAATGAATAAGTAATAAAATTAATAAAGGATAGCGGTCAAGAAAGAACATGAATGTAAGAATGAGTATGGTTGAATAATAATGTTTATACTACACAACACCACAACCTTATTATTAAAGAATTTACCATACATTGCATACGGAAGATGTCCAAATACTAAGAACGTGATTCAGTGTACAAAGTATGGGAAAGTAAAGAGAACAAAGTTATTTTGTGACGTCATAGTGTATAAGTCGTTATTAGAAAGATGAATTAGAAAAATACAGGAATGAATAAAGACGTACAAATCGAAATTCTATCCAAAACTCGCTTATGCGATTTTTGGTTTCTTATGTAAAAATGGACATTCGAACATAAAACTATACGAACATAAGTATTGCATGAAGACAATGAATTCATATAATGATGGTGTAGGAATTGTTCATTGTTCACTTTTTACATTGCTCTCCCTTTTTTTTTTAAATGATATTTATACAATAATATAATAAAATTAATACAATACAATACAATTGAGAAAATAACATCGTAACTAATTCAAGTTAGGTGACGAATTTTTCTTTACATTACAAGTTTTATACAGAACAAGTGAGTTATTATATAATATAAAAGAATTCAAAGATTAATATTTTAATGTAGATAAACAATTAAGTTAGACAAACAATGATATGGTTAAAATTTTTTTAGAAATTTTTTTTTTTTTTTTTCTGTGGGGAAAATTACATTCATAATGAATAGGAAAAAGGGAAAAATATAAATCGTACAATCTATAAGCTAATTTTTATTGACTAGTGTAGGTAAAAATAGAATTACGTAATGGATGATGTATAGACCTGTGGTCTAGTGTGTATTTTTGTGTACTAGGTATAAAGTGTGTAGCTGATAATTTCGAGAGACAGATTAGCTGAGAGGATTGTTAAATTAACTGAATAAATGCATGAGCGAGAATTTATATACAGTAAGCAAAAATGATTAAGATTAAATAGCATAGTTTGCACTTACGTAATGAAATAGTTTTATTGTGATATTCAATGATTTTAGCATAAGGTTTGTATATATAATATATATATATATATATAGTGCGCATACATGCATTTTTATTGACTGTTGTAGGTACAAATCGAATTAAGTAGTGGATGATGTATAATAATTTAAGATGGGTTTAGGGTTATAAAATCTTTTAAGTTTAAGCCAGTTATTGTTATTATTATTATCATTATAATTATTATTATTATAAAATCCCTTAAGCTCAAGGTCAATTATTATAAAATTCTAAATTACAGGTATCGTTTAGTTGTCGGAAAATTAACCCAAAAATGGGTCATTTAAGTGACTATAGTTACTAATATCTAATTGTAAAACACAATAAAACTTAAACTTTTAAGTTCAAAGAAATGTATAATGGTCATCAAAGAGTTAAAAATAAAAAAACACAACTTAACATAAATTGAGCCATCGTACCAAAGAGGAATTAACCATGGTTGAACCATTTCTCTGGTTGACACAGTTCAACTGGGGTTGGGGGTTTTAAAATAAAAAAAATTAAAAGACAAAGTTTGTAGTACGACATTCGGGGGAATTGAGTGACTAAGCGGGGGATATAAGTCTGAAATTGACAATAAGTCTTTCGTGAGCACTTTGCTTTTTTTTTTTTTTTAAAAAGATTGCTTGTCACACTACATAAAACAAAAATTAAAAAGTTGAAAAAAAACGGAGGGACGGCATGTTTCTCATATACATTACAATGATTATCAAAGTCATTACAACCTTTTGTAAAAACTGTTTTGGTCACAAACAAGAAATGTCATTTTACCTATATATTTATATACGCAACAATGGCATGAAAAGAAAAGACAGATAGGTCAATTTTCTTCTCACAAACACAAAAAAAAGATTAACTAAAGACACAAACGGGTCAATTCTGGTTGAATTTAATTCTCTTTTACAACAAAAATAAAAGGTTGAATTAAATTCTTAAATTACATTTTCTTTAATTAAATTCTCTTAAATTACAAAGGAAAAGTTGAATTCAATTGACTGCATTGAAAACTAACTTGGGACTTAAAATAAAAATGACTTGGGACTTGAAATAAAAATGACTTGAGACTCGAAATAAAAATGACGGGACTTAAAAACTAACTTTTTCAAAACTAACTTTTTTCAAAACTAACTTTTTTCAAAACTAACTTTTTTCAAAACTAACTTTTTTCAAAAATAACTTTTTTCAAAACTAACTTTTGTCAAAACTAACTTTTGCAAAACTAACTTTTTCAAAACTAACTTTTTCAAAACTAACTTTTTCAAAACTAACTTTTTCAAAACTAACTTTTTCAAAACACTTTTTCAAAACTAACTTTTTCAAAACTAACTTTTTCAAAACTAACTTTTTCAAAACTAACTTTTTCAAAACTAACTTTTTTCAAAACTAGCTTCTGTAATCTCTGGGGCGGTTGTCCCTCTTGGATGCAACCTATTGACTTGACCTCTTATCAAGTATTTTTATAAATCTCTGGGGCGGTTGCCCGTCTTGGCGCAACCTTCTGACTTGACCTCTTTCAAGTATTCTGAAACTGAAAATGAAACTTAACTGTCTAACTTGAACGCTTGTCAAGTGAAGATTAACTGAAAATTGAAAATGACTGCACTTGATCTTTATCAAGTGGAGACGATTAACCTCTGTTTTGGTTGACCCTCTTGGTGCAACCTTCTGACTTGAAAAACTGACTTCAAAAAATGACTTCAAAAAATGACTTCAAAAAATTACTTCAAAAATGACTTCAAAAAGTGACTTCACAATTACTTCAAGTATCTTTATAAATCTCTGGGGTTTGGTTGTCCCTTTTGGGTACAACCAACTGAAACTGTCTGAAAACTGAAAATGGAACTTGAAACTGCTTCAAGTAACTCTATAAGTCTATAAACTCTCTCTCTTAATTTGCAAGTCAATTCAATTCAGTAATTGAAAAAAATTTGCAAACAAAAAATAAAAAAAATGTAAACAACATTTCACTCGAATGTACGGGCAGGTACATAAAATAAAATTATTCTATACTGAATATAATAGAGCAAATAACTGTGACAATTGACTCTGCGAGAAGTGACCCTCCGACAATTGACCCTGCGACAAATGACTCTGCGACAATTGACTGCGACAATTGAATCTGCGACAATTGACTCTCTTTGAAATTAACTCACTTTGAAATTAACTCTCTTTGAAATTAACTCTCTTTGAAATTAACTCTGTTACATTTAACTCTGTTACAATTAACTTTGTTACAATTAACTCTCTGACAATTATCTCTCTGACAATTAACTCTCAGACAATTAACTCTCAGACAATTAACTCTCAGACAATTAACTCTCTGTTAAAATTACTGTTTCAATAAAAACAAATGTATCACTGGTGTATGGAATGTTCACAGTGTTTCTTGTGAATTCTGACTGGATACTCATTATTAACTGTTAATAATAGTGACTTTTCAAATGTTTATAAATTACTTAAAAAAACAAACAGTACTTAACAAAATTTTCTATGGGGAAATCCTTGAGACGTGTCCTGAAGACTTCTTGCTGGCTACTTCTTCTTGGATGAAAACTAGGCGTGGAGAACTTGGAGTCGTGACACACCAGTTCAAGGGTGGATGTTACGAACAAGAAGTCGTGACACGCCGGTCAACTGGTTTTATCCTGATGCAGGGTAATTTCTATCTTGGCCAAAGAGTGGCCTCTTCTTAAAATCTTCTTCTGCTTAAAATAATCTTCTTATTATCCTGGGGCAGGGTAATTTCTATCCTGGCCATGGGTCTGGGGTGTCTCGTATAGACGAGGCGTTCTTGGTTAAGGGACAAGGGGCCTCTGCACCCTGCCCGCAGCGAGGCTGCAGTCCAAAGAAGAGTCTCGTAATGAAGTGGCAAATGAAGTGGTGCCTAATTTTACAAGTACATGTATAATATAGCTTAAATGTTTTGGGGGAGGACAGTTGAAGGTTAAATTTCCCCCCTTTTTTTAAACACATCAGCTGTTTTTGAATGATTGCAAATAAGAATTTAAAAAATAAAAATAAAAACTAATTTGTATTTTTCGCCGAGTCTATATTTATGAAGACGATATCATTTCGTAATAGTACACAAGTACAAATTAAGTACATGACTGAGTACGTATTAATTTTGGTTCATTACAATTACGATTACAATTACCAATTAATTCATATTCACTTGTTGTTTAATTACACTTCTATTAAAGTACATTCTTACATTATAAATTAAATCATTACATTTAATTACAGTTTCACTGAAGTACATTACAAGTTATTGTTAATTACAGTTAATTACAATTAAACAGTTACTATAACTTTGTTTTGTTTTTAGTGTTTCTTTTTAATAGACAATTAAGATGTTAAATATAATACAACGTACATGGCACTTACGAGATAATTTATTTACGAAATAATATGCTATAATATGTTATGAATTTGAAATCAGAGCGAACGGAGGTATTTTATCTTTGAGGCGCTCGACTCTGTCGTCGTGAGCGGAATTCGATCTTACTAAGCATTTTTTGAGTTCACCTCGGGAGGAGGTCATATAATTAAAAATAAAAATGAAAAAAATAATACGAGAATGTTTTTTCGCGTTCTCGAACGAACGCCCAAAGTTTCGCGCGTCACAAATTGACATGAGTAAACATAGACTGATAAGTTGATAGGGCATAAGTAGACAATAGGTAGATGAATGAATAAGTAATAAAATTAATAAAGGATAGCGGTCAAGAAAGAACATGAATGTAAGAATGAGTATGGTTGAATAATAATGTTTATACTACACAACACCACAACCTTATTATTAAAGAATTTACCATACATTGCATACGGAAGATGTCCAAATACTAAGAACGTGATTCAGTGTACAAAGTATGGGAAAGTAAAGAGAACAAAGTTATTTTGTGACGTCATAGTGTATAAGTCGTTATTAGAAAGATGAATTAGAAAAATACAGGAATGAATAAAGACGTACAAATCGAAATTCTATCCAAAACTCGCTTATGCGATTTTTGGTTTCTTATGTAAAAATGGACATTCGAACATAAAACTATACGAACATAAGTATTGCATGAAGACAATGAATTCATATAATGATGGTGTAGGAATTGTTCATTGTTCACTTTTTACATTGCTCTCCCCTTTTTTTTTTAAATGATATTTATACAATAATATAATAAAATTAATACAATACAATACAATTGAGAAAATAACATCGTAACTAATTCAAGTTAGGTGACGAATTTTCTTTACATTACAAGTTTTATACAGAACAAGTGAGTTATTATATAATATAAAAGAATTCAAAGATTAATATTTTAATGTAGATAAACAATTAAGTTAGACAAACAATGATATGGTTAAAATTTTTTTAGAAATTTTTTTTTTTTTTTTTCTGTGGGGAAAATTACATTCATAATGAATAGGAAAAAGGGAAAAATATAAATCGTACAATCTATAAGCTAATTTTATTGACTAGTGTAGGTAAAAATAGAATTACGTAATGGATGATGTATAGACCTGTGGTCTAGTGTGTATTTTTGTGTACTAGGTATAAAGTGTGTAGCTGATAATTTCGAGAGACAGATTAGCTGAGAGGATTGTTAAATTAACTGAATAAATGCATGAGCGAGAATTTATATACAGTAAGCAAAAATGATTAAGATTAAATAGCATAGTTTGCACTTACGTAATGAAATAGTTTTATTGTGATATTCAATGATTTTAGCATAAGGTTTGTAATATATATATATATATATATATATATAGTGCGCATACATGCATTTTTATTGACTGTTGTAGGTACAAATCGAATTAAGTAGTGGATGATGTATAATAATTTAAGATGGGTTTAGGGTTATAAAATCTTTTAAGTTTAAGCCAGTTATTGTTATTATTATTATCATTATAATTATTATTATTATAAAATCCCTTAAGCTCAAGGTCAATTATTATAAAATTCTAAATTACAGGTATCGTTTAGTTGTCGGAAAATTAACCCAAAAATGGGTCATTTAAGTGACTATAGTTACTAATATCTAATTGTAAAACACAATAAAACTTAAACTTTTAAGTTCAAAGAAATGTATAATGGTCATCAAAGAGTTAAAAATAAAAAACACAACTTAACATAAATTGAGCCATCGTACCAAAGAGGAATTAACCATGGTTGAACCATTTCTCTGGTTGACACAGTTCAACTGGGGTTGGGGGTTTTAAAATAAAATAAAATTAAAAGACAAAGTTTGTAGTACGACATTCGGGGGAATTGAGTGACTAAGCGGGGGATATAAGTCTGAAATTGACAATAAGTCTTTCGTGAGCACTTTGCTTTTTTTTTTTTTTTTAAAAAGATTGCTTGTCACACTACATAAAACAAAAATTTAAAAAGTTGAAAAAAAACGGAGGGACGGCATGTTTCTCATATACATTACAATGATTATCAAAGTCATTACAACCTTTTGTAAAAACTGTTTTGGTCACAAACAAGAAATGTCATTTTACCTATATATTTATATACGCAACAATGGCATGAAAAGAAAAGACAGATAGGTCAATTTTCTTCTCACAAACACAAAAAAAAGATTAACTAAAGACACAAACGGGTCAATTCTGGTGAATTTAATTCTCTTTTACAACAAAAATAAAAGGTTGAATTAAATTCTTAAATTACATTTTCTTTAATTAAATTCTCTTAAATTACAAAGGAAAAGTTGAATTCAATTGACTGCATTGAAAACTAACTTGGGACTTAAAATAAAAATGACTTGGGACTTGAAATAAAAATGACTTGAGACTCGAAATAAAAATGACGGGACTTAAAAACTAACTTTTTCAAAACTAACTTTTTTCAAAACTAACTTTTTCAAAACTAACTTTTTTCAAAACTAACTTTTTTCAAAAAAACTTTTTCAAAACTAACTTTTGTCAAAACTAACTTTTGCAAAACTAACTTTTTCAAAACTAACTTTTTCAAAACTAACTTTTCAAAACTAACTTTTTCAAAACTAACTTTTTCAAAACACTTTTTCAAAACTAACTTTTCAAAACTAACTTTTTCAAAACTAACTTTTTCAAAACTAACTTTTTCAAAACTAACTTTTTTCAAAACTAGCTTCTGTAATCTCTGGGGCGGTTGTCCTCTTGGATGCAACCTATTGACTTGACCTCTTATCAAGTATTTTATAAATCTCTGGGGCGGTTGCCCGTCTTGGCGCAACCTTCTGACTTGACCTCTTTCAAGTATTCTGAAACTGAAAATGAAACTTAACTGTCTAACTTGAACGCTTGTCAAGTGAAGATTAACTGAAAATTGAAAATGACTGCACTTGATCTTTATCAAGTGGAGACGATTAACCTCTGTTTTGGTTGACCCTCTTGGTGCAACCTTCTGACTTGAAAAACTGACTTCAAAAAAATGACTTCAAAAAATGACTTCAAAAAATTACTTCAAAAATGACTTCAAAAAGTGACTTCACAATTACTTCAAGTATCTTTATAAATCTCTGGGGTTTGGTTGTCCCTTTTGGGTACACCAACTGAAACTGTCTGAAAACTGAAAATGGAACTTGAAACTGCTTCAAGTAACTCTATAAGTCTATAAACTCTCTCTCTTAATTTGCAAGTCAATTCAATTCAGTAATTGAAAAAAATTTGCAAACAAAAAATAAAAAAAATGTAAACAACATTTCACTCGAATGTACGGGCAGGTACATAAAATAAAATTATTCTATACTGAATATAATAGAGCAAATAACTGTGACAATTGACTCTGCGAGAAGTGACCCTCCGACAATTGACCCTGCGACAAATGACTCTGCGACAATGACTGCGACAATTGAATCTGCGACAATTGACTCTCTTTGAAATTAACTCACTTTGAAATTAACTCTCTTTGAAATTAACTCTCTTTGAAATTAACTCTGTTACATTAACTCTTTTACAATTAACTTTGTTACAATTAACTCTCTGACAATTATCTCTCTGACAATTAACTCTCAGACAATTAACTCTCAGACAATTAATCTCAGACAATTAACTCTCTGTTAAAATTACTGTTCAATAAAAACAAATGTATCACTGGTGTATGGAATGTTCACAGTGTTCTTGTGAATTCTGACTGGATACTCATTATTAACTGTTAATAATAGTGACTTTTCAAATGTTTATAAATTACTTAAAAAAACAAACAGTACTTAACAAAATTTTCTATGGGGAAATCCTTGAGACGTGTCCTGAAGACTTCTTGCTGGCTACTTCTTCTTGGATGAAAACTAGGCGTGGAGAACTTGGAGTCGTGACACACCAGTTCAAGGGTGGATGTTACGAACAAGAAGTCGTGACACGCCGGTCAACTGGTTTTATCCTGATGCAGGGTAATTTCTATCTTGGCCAAAGAGTGGCCTCTTCTTAAAATCTTCTTCTGCTTAAAATAATCTTCTTATTATCCTGGGGCAGGGTAATTTCTATCCTGGCCATGGGTCTGGGGTGTCTCGTATAGACGAGGCGTTCTTGGTTAAGGGACAAGGGGCCTCTGCACCCTGCCCGCAGCGAGGCTGCAGTCCAAAGAAGAGTCTCGTAATGAAGTGGCAAATGAAGTGGTGCCTAATTTTACAAGTACATGTATAATATAGCTTAAATGTTTTGGGGGAGGACAGTTGAAGGTTAAATTTCCCCCCTTTTTTTAAACACATCAGCTGTTTTTGAATGATTGCAAATAAGAATTAAAAAATAAAAATAAAAAAACTAATTTGTATTTTTCGCCGAGTCTATATTTATGAAGGACGATATCATTTCGTAATAGTACACAAGTACAAATTAAGTACATGACTGAGTACGTATTAATTTTGGTTCATTACAATTACGATTACAATTACCAATTAATTCATATTCACTTGTTGTTTAATTACACTTCTATAAAGTACATTCTTACATTATAAATTAAATCATTACATTTAATTACAGTTTCACTGAAGTACATTACAAGTTATTGTTAATTACAGTTAATTACAATTAAACAGTTACTATAACTTTGTTTTGTTTTTAGTGTTTCTTTTTAATAGACAATTAAGATGTTAAATATAATACAACGTACATGGCACTTACGAGATAATTTATTTACGAAATAATATGCTATATATGTTATGAATTTGAAATCAGAGCGAACGGAGGTATTTTATCTTTGAGGCGCTCGACTCTGTCGTCGTGAGCGGAATTCGATCTTACTAAGCATTTTTGAGTTCACCTCGGAGGAGGTCATATAATTAAAAATAAAAATGAAAAAAAATAATACGAGAATGTTTTTTCGCGTTCTCGAACGAACGCCAAAGTTTCGCGCGTCACAAATTGACATGAGTAAACATAGACTGATAAGTTGATAGGGCATAAGTAGACAATAGGTAGATGAATGAATAAGTAATAAAATTAATAAAGGATAGCGGTCAAGAAAGAAACATGAATGTAAGAATGAGTATGGTTGAATAATAATGTTTATACTACACAACACCACAACCTTATTATTAAAGAATTTACCATACATTGCATACGGAAGATGTCCAAATACTAAGAACGTGATTCAGTGTACAAAGTATGGGAAAGTAAAGAGAACAAAGTTATTTTGTGACGTCATAGTGTATAAGTCGTTATTAGAAAGATGAATTAGAAAAATACAGGAATGAATAAAGACGTACAAATCGAAATTCTATCCAAAACTCGCTTATGCGATTTTGGTTTCTTATGTAAAAATGGACATTCGAACATAAAACTATACGAACATAAGTATTGCATGAAGACAATGAATTCATATAATGATGGTGTAGGAATTGTTCATTGTTCACTTTTTACATTGCTCTCCCCTTTTTTTTTTAAATGATATTTATACAATAATATAATAAAATTAATACAATACAATACAATTGAGAAAATAACATCGTAACTAATTCAAGTTAGGTGACGAATTTTTCTTTACATTACAAGTTTTATACAGAACAAGTGAGTTATTATATAATATAAAAGAATTCAAAGATTAATATTTTAATGTAGATAAACAATTAAGTTAGAAAACAATGATATGGTTAAAATTTTTAGAAATTTTTTTTTTTTTTTTCTGTGGGGAAAATTACATTCATAATGAATAGGAAAAAGGGAAAAATATAAATCGTACAATCTATAAGCTAATTTTTATTGACTAGTGTAGGTAAAAATAGAATTACGTAATGGATGATGTATAGACCTGTGGTCTAGTGTGTATTTTGTTGTACTAGGTATAAAGTGTGTAGCTGATAATTTCGAGAGACAGATTAGCTGAGAGGATTGTTAAATTAACTGAATAAATGCATGAGCGAGAATTTATATACAGTAAGCAAAAATGATTAAGATTAAATAGCATAGTTTGCACTTACGTAATGAAATAGTTTTATTGTGATATTCAATGATTTTAGCATAAGGTTTGTATATATATATATATATATATATATATAGTGCGCATACATGCATTTTTATTGACTGTTGTAGGTACAAATCGAATTAAGTAGTGGATGATGTATAATAATTTAAGATGGGTTTAGGGTTATAAAATCTTTTAAGTTTAAGCCAGTTATTGTTATTATTATTATCATTATAATTATTATTATTATAAAATCCCTAAGCTCAAGGTCAATTATTATAAAATTCTAAATTACAGGTATCGTTTAGTTGTCGGAAAATTAACCCAAAAATGGGTCATTTAAGTGACTATAGTTACTAATATCTAATTGTAAAACACAATAAAACTTAAACTTTTAAGTTCAAAGAAATGTATAATGGTCATCAAAGAGTTAAAAAAAAAAACACAACTTAACATAAATTGAGCCATCGTACCAAAGAGGAATTAACCATGGTTGAACCATTTCTCTGGTTGACACAGTTCAACTGGGGTTGGGGGTTTTAAAATAAAATAAAATTAAAAGACAAAGTTTGTAGTACGACATTCGGGGGAATTGAGTGACTAAGCGGGGGATATAAGTCTGAAATTGACAATAAGTCTTTCGTGAGCACTTTGCTTTTTTTTTTTTTTTAAAAAGATTGCTTGTCACACTACATAAAACAAAAATTTAAAAAGTTGAAAAAAAACGGAGGGACGGCATGTTTCTCATATACATTACAATGATTATCAAAGTCATTACAACCTTTTGTAAAAACTGTTTTGGTCACAAACAAGAAATGTCATTTTACCTATATATTTATATACGCAACAATGGCATGAAAAGAAAAAGACAGATAGGTCAATTTTCTTCTCACAAACACAAAAAAAAGATTAACTAAAGACACAAACGGGTCAATTCTGGTTGAATTTAATTCTCTTTTACAACAAAAATAAAAGGTTGAATTAAATTCTTAAATTACATTTTCTTTAATTAAATTCTCTTAAATTACAAAGGAAAAGTTGAATTCAATTGACTGCATTGAAAACTAACTTGGGACTTAAAATAAAAATGACTTGGGACTTGAAATAAAAATGACTTGAGACTCGAAATAAAAATGACGGGACTTAAAAACTAACTTTTTCAAAACTAACTTTTTTCAAAACTAACTTTTTTCAAAACTAACTTTTTTCAAAACTAACTTTTTCAAAAATAACTTTTTTCAAAACTAACTTTTGTCAAAACTAACTTTTGCAAAACTAACTTTTTCAAAACTAACTTTTCAAAACTAACTTTTTCAAAACTAACTTTTTCAAAACTAACTTTTTCAAAACACTTTTTCAAAACTAACTTTTTCAAAACTAACTTTTTCAAAACTAACTTTTTCAAAACTAACTTTTTCAAAACTAACTTTTTTCAAAACTAGCTTCTGTAATCTCTGGGGCGGTTGTCCCTCTTGGATGCAACCTATTGACTTGACCTCTTATCAAGTATTTTTATAAATCTCTGGGGCGGTTGCCCGTCTTGGCGCAACCTTCTGACTTGACCTCTTTCAAGTATTCTGAAACTGAAATGAAACTTAACTGTCTAACTTGAACGCTTGTCAAGTGAAGATTAACTGAAAATTGAAAATGACTGCACTTGATCTTTATCAAGTGGAGACGATTAACCTCTGTTTTGGTTGACCCTCTTGGTGCAACCTTCTGACTTGAAAAACTGACTTCAAAAAATGACTTCAAAAAATGACTTCAAAAAATTACTTCAAAAATGACTTCAAAAAGTGACTTCACAATTACTTCAAGTATCTTTATAAATCTCTGGGGTTTGGTTGTCCCTTTTGGGTACAACCAACTGAAACTGTCTGAAAACTGAAAATGGAACTTGAAACTGCTTCAAGTAACTCTATAAGTCTATAAACTCTCTCTCTTAATTTGCAAGTCAATTCAATTCAGTAATTGAAAAAAATTTGCAAACAAAAAATAAAAAAATGTAAACAACATTTCACTCGAATGTACGGGCAGGTACATAAAATAAAATTATTCTATACTGAATATAATAGAGCAAATAACTGTGACAATTGACTCTGCGAGAAGTGACCCTCCGACAATTGACCCTGCGACAAATGACTCTGCGACAATTGACTGCGACAATTGAATCTGCGACAATTGACTCTCTTTGAAATTAACTCACTTTGAAATTAACTCTCTTTGAAATTAACTCTCTTTGAAATTAACTCTGTTACATTTAACTCTGTTACAATTAACTTTGTTACAATTAACTCTCTGACAATTATCTCTCTGACAATTAACTCTCAGACAATTAACTCTCAGACAATTAACTCTCAGACAATTAACTCTCTGTTAAAATTACTGTTTCAATAAAAACAAATGTATCACTGGTGTATGGAATGTTCACAGTGTTTCTTGTGAATTCTGACTGGATACTCATTATTAACTGTTAATAATAGTGACTTTTCAAATGTTTATAAATTACTTAAAAAAACAAACAGTACTTAACAAAATTTTCTATGGGGAAATCCTTGAGACGTGTCCTGAAGACTTCTTGCTGGCTACTTCTTCTTGGATGAAAACTAGGCGTGGAGAACTTGGAGTCGTGACACACCAGTTCAAGGGTGGATGTTACGAACAAGAAGTCGTGACACGCCGGTCAACTGGTTTATCCTGATGCAGGGTAATTTCTATCTTGGCCAAAGAGTGGCCTCTTCTTAAAATCTTCTTCTGCTTAAAATAATCTTCTTATTATCCTGGGGCAGGGTAATTTCTATCCTGGCCATGGGTCTGGGGTGTCTCGTATAGACGAGGCGTTCTTGGTTAAGGGACAAGGGGCCTCTGCACCCTGCCCGCAGCGAGGCTGCAGTCCAAAGAAGAGTCTCGTAATGAAGTGGCAAATGAAGTGGTGCCTAATTTTACAAGTACATGTATAATATAGCTTAAATGTTTTGGGGGAGGACAGTTGAAGGTTAAATTTCCCCCCTTTTTTTAAACACATCAGCTGTTTTTGAATGATTGCAAATAAGAATTTAAAAAATAAAAATAAAAACTAATTTGTATTTTTCGCCGAGTCTATATTTATGAAGACGATATCATTTCGTAATAGTACACAAGTACAAATTAAGTACATGACTGAGTACGTATTAATTTTGGTTCATTACAATTACGATTACAATTACCAATTAATTCATATTCACTTGTTGTTTAATTACACTTCTATTAAAGTACATTCTTACATTATAAATTAAATCATTACATTTAATTACAGTTTCACTGAAGTACATTACAAGTTATTGTTAATTACAGTTAATTACAATTAAACAGTTACTATAACTTTGTTTTGTTTTTAGTGTTTCTTTTTAATAGACAATTAAGATGTTAAATATAATACAACGTACATGGCACTTACGAGATAATTTATTTACGAAATAATATGCTATAATATGTTATGAATTTGAAATCAGAGCGAACGGAGGTATTTTATCTTTGAGGCGCTCGACTCTGTCGTCGTGAGCGGAATTCGATCTTACTAAGCATTTTTTTGAGTTCACCTCGGGAGGAGGTCATATAATTAAAAATAAAAATGAAAAAAATAATACGAGAATGTTTTTTCGCGTTCTCGAACGAACGCCCAAAGTTTCGCGCGTCACAAATTGACATGAGTAAACATAGACTGATAAGTTGATAGGGCATAAGTAGACAATAGGTAGATGAATGAATAAGTAATAAAATTAATAAAGGATAGCGGTCAAGAAAGAACATGAATGTAAGAATGAGTATGGTTGAATAATAATGTTTATACTACACAACACCACAACCTTATTATTAAAGAATTTACCATACATTGCATACGGAAGATGTCCAAATACTAAGAACGTGATTCAGTGTACAAAGTATGGGAAAGTAAAGAGAACAAAGTTATTTTGTGACGTCATAGTGTATAAGTCGTTATTAGAAAGATGAATTAGAAAAATACAGGAATGAATAAAGACGTACAAATCGAAATTCTATCCAAAACTCGCTTATGCGATTTTTGGTTTCTTATGTAAAAATGGACATTCGAACATAAAACTATACGAACATAAGTATTGCATGAAGACAATGAATTCATATAATGATGGTGTAGGAATTGTTCATTGTTCACTTTTTACATTGCTCTCCCCTTTTTTTTTTAAATGATATTTATACAATAATATATAAAATTAATACAATACAATACAATTGAGAAAATAACATCGTAACTAATTCAAGTTAGGTGACGAATTTTTCTTTACATTACAAGTTTTATACAGAACAAGTGAGTTATTATATAATATAAAAGAATTCAAAGATTAATATTTTAATGTAGATAAACAATTAAGTTAGACAAACAATGATATGGTTAAATTTTTTAGAAATTTTTTTTTTTTTTTTTCTGGGGAAAATTACATTCATAATGAATAGGAAAAGGGAAAAATATAAATCGTACAATCTATAAGCTAATTTTTATTGACTAGTGTAGGTAAAAATAGAATTACGTAATGGATGATGTATAGACCTGTGGTGTACTAGGTATATAAGTGTGCTAGGCTGATAATTTAGCTGGAGAGACAGACGATAATAAGATTCACGAGACAGATTAGCGAGAGGATTGTTAAATTAACTGAATAAATGCATGAGCGAGAATTTATATACAGAAGCAAAAATGATTAAGATTAAATAGCATAGTTTGCATTACGTAATGAAATAGTTTTATTGATATTCAATGATTTTAGCATAGGTTTGTATATATATATTATATATATTATATATATATAGTGCGATACATGCATTTTTATTGACTGTTGTAGGTACAAATCGAATTAAGTAGTGGATGATGTATAATAATTTAAGATGGGTTTAGGGTTATAAAATCTTTTAAGTTTAAGCCAGTTATTGTTATTATATTATCATTATAATTATTATTATTATAAAATCCCTTAAGCTCAAGGTCAATTATTATAAAATTCTAAATTACAGGTATCGTTTAGTTTGTCGGAAAATTAACCCAAAAATGGGTCATTTAAGTGACTATAGTTACTAATATCTAATTGTAAAACACAATAAAACTTAAACTTTTAAGTTCAAAGAAATGTATATGGTCATCAAAGAGTTAAAAATAAAAAAAACAAAACTTAACATAAATTGAGCCATCGTACCAAAGAGGAATTAACCATGGTTGAACCATTTCTCTGGTTGACACAGTTCAACTGGGGTTGGGGGTTTTAAAATAAAATAAAATTAAAAGACAAAGTTTTGTAGTACGACATTCGGGGAATTGAGTGACTAAGCGGGGGATATAAGTCTGAAATTGACAATAAGTCTTTCGTGAGCACTTTGCTTTTTTTTTTTTTTTTTAAAAAGATTGCTTGTCACACTACATAAAACAAAATTTAAAAAGTTGAAAAAAAACGGAGGGACGGCATGTTTCTCATATACATTACAATGATTATCAAAGTCATTACAACCTTTTGTAAAAAACTGTTTTGGTCACAACAAGAAATGTCATTTTACCTATATATTTATATACGCAACAATGGCATGAAAAGAAAAGACAGATAGGTCAATTTTCTTCTCACAAACACAAAAAAAAGATTAACTAAAGACACAAACGGGTCAATTCTGGTTGAATTTAATTCTTTTTACAACAAAAATAAAAGGTTGAATTAAATTCTTAAATTACATTTTCTTTAATTAAATTCTCTTAAATTACAAAGGAAAAGTTGAATTCAATTGACTGCATTGAAAACTAACTTGGGACTTAAAATAAAAATGACTTGGGACTTGAAATAAAAATGACTTGAGACTCGAAATAAAAATGACGGGACTTAAAAACTAACTTTTTCAAAACTAACTTTTTTCAAAACTAACTTTTTTCAAAACTAACTTTTTTCAAAACTAACTTTTTTCAAAAATAACTTTTTTCAAAACTAACTTTTGTCAAAACTAACTTTTGCAAAACTAACTTTTTCAAAACTAACTTTTTCAAAACTAACTTTTTCAAAACTAACTTTTTCAAAACTAACTTTTTCAAAACACTTTTTCAAAACTAACTTTTTCAAAACTAACTTTTTCAAAACTAACTTTTTCAAAACTAACTTTTTCAAAACTAACTTTTTTCAAAACTAGCTTCTGTAATCTCTGGGGCGGTTGTCCCTCTTGGATGCAACCTATTGACTTGACCTCTTATCAAGTATTTTTATAAATCTCTGGGGCGGTTGCCCGTCTTGGCGCAACCTTCTGACTTGACCTCTTTTCAAGTATTCTGAAACTGAAAATGAAACTTAACTGTCTAACTTGAACGCTTGTCAAGTGAAGATTAACTGAAAATTGAAAATGACTGCACTTGATCTTTATCAAGTGGAGACGATTAACCTCTGTTTTGGTTGACCCTCTTGGTGCAACCTTCTGACTTGAAAAACTGACTTCAAAAATGACTTCAAAAAATGACTTCAAAAAATTACTTCAAAAATGACTTCAAAAAGTGACTTCACAATTACTTCAAGTATCTTTATAAATCTCTGGGGTTTGGTTGTCCCTTTTGGGTACAACCAACTGAAACTGTCTGAAAACTGAAAATGGAACTTGAAACTGCTTCAAGTAACTCTATAAGTCTATAAACTCTCTCTCTTAATTTGCAAGTCAATTCAATTCAGTAATTGAAAAAAATTTGCAAACAAAAATAAAAAAAATGTAAACAACATTTCACTCGAATGTACGGGCAGGTACATAAAATAAAAAAATTATTCTATACTGAATATTAGAGCAAATAACTGTGACAATTGAACTTGCGAGAATCTCGAGAAGTGACCCTCCGACAATTGACCCTGCGACAAATGACTCTGCGACAATTGACTGCGACAATTGAATCTGCGACAATTGACTCTCTTTGAAATTAACTCTTTGAAATTAACTCTCTTTGAAATTAACTCTCTTTGAAATTAACTCTGTTACATTTAACTCTGTTACAATTAACTTTGTTACAATTAACTCTCTGACAATTATCTCTCTGACAATTAACTCTCAGACAATTAACTCTCAGACAATTAACTCTCAGACAATTAACTCTCTGTTAAAATTACTGTTTCAATAAAAACAAATGTATCACTGGTGTATGGAATGTTCACAGTGTTTCTTGTGAATTCTGACTGGATACTCATTATTAACTGTTAATAATAGTGACTTTTCAAATGTTTATAAATTACTTAAAAAAAACAAACAGGTACTTAACAAAATTTTCTATGGGGAAATCCTTGAGACGTGTCCTGAAGACTTCTTGCTGGCTATCTTCTTGGATGAAAACTAGGCGTGGAGAACTTGGAGTCGTGACCACACCAGTTCAAGGGTGGATGTTACGAACAAGAAGTCGTGACACGCCGGTCAACTGGTTTTATCCTGATGCAGGGTAATTTCTATCTTGGCCAAAGAGTGGCTCTTCTTAAAATCTTCTTCTGCTTAAAATAATCTTCTTATTATCCTGGGGCAGGGTAATTTCTATCCTGGCCATGGGTCTGGGTGTCTCGTATAGACGAGGCGTTCTGGTTAAGGGGACAAGGGGCCTCTGCACCCTGCCCGCAGCGAGGCTGCAGTCCAAAGAAGAGTCTCGTAATGAAGTGGCAAATGAAGTGGTGCCTAATTTTACAAGTACATGTATAATATAGCTTAAATGTTTTGGGGGAGGACAGTTGAAGGTTAAATTTCCCCCCTTTTTTTAAACACATCAGCTGTTTTTGAATGATTGCAAATAAGAATTTAAAAAATAAAAATAAAAACTAATTTGTATTTTTCGCCGAGTCTATATTTATGAAGCGATATCATTTCGTAATAGTACACAAGTACAAATTAGTACATGACTGAGTACGTTAATTTTGGTTCATTACAATTACGATTACAATTACCAATTAATTCATATTCACTTGTTGTTTAATTACACTTCTATTAAAGTACATTCTTACATTATAAATTAAATCATTACATTTAATTACAGTTTCACTGAAGTACATTACAAGTATTGTTAATTACAGTTAATTACAATTAAACAGTTACTATAACTTTGTTTTGTTTTTAGTGTTTCTTTTAATAGACAATTAAGATGTTAAATATAATACAACGTACATGGCACTTACGAGATAATTTATTTACGAAATAATATGCTATAATATGTTATGAATTTGAAATCAGAGCGAACGGAGGTATTTTATCTTTGAGGCGCTCGACTCTGTCGTCGTGAGCGGAATTCGATCTTACTAAGCATTTTTTTGAGTTCACCTCGGGAGGAGGTCATATAATTAAAAATAAAAATGAAAAAATAATACGAGAATGTTTTTTCGCGTTCTCGAACGAACGCCAAAGTTTCGCGCGTCACAAATTGACATGAGTAAACATAGACTGATAGTTGATAGGGCATAAGTAGACAATAGGTAGATGAATGAATAAGTAATAAAATTAATAAAGGATAGCGGTCAAGAAAGAACATGAATGTAAGAATGAGTATGGTTGAATAATAATGTTTATACTACACAACACCACAACCTATTATTAAAGAATTTACCATACATTGCATACGGAAGATGTCCAAATACTAAGAACGTGATTCAGTGTACAAAGTATGGGAAAGTAAAGAGAACAAAGTTATTTTGTGACGTCATAGTGTATAAGTCGTTATTAGAAAGATGAATTAGAAAAATACAGGAATGAATAAAGACGTACAAATCGAAATTCTATCCAAAACTCGCTTATGCGATTTTTGGTTTCTTATGTAAAAATGGACATTCGAACATAAAAACTATACGAACATAAGTATTGCATGAAGACAATGAATTCATATAATGATGGTGTAGGAATTGTTCATTGTTCACTTTTTACATTGCTCTCCCTTTTTTTTTTAAATGATATTTATACAATAATATAATAAAATTAATACAATACAATACAATTGAGAAAATAACATCGTAACTAATTCAAGTTAGGTGACGAATTTTTCTTTACATTACAAGTTTTATACAGAACAAGTGAGTTATTATATAATATAAAAGAATTCAAAGATTAATATTTTAATGTAGATAAACAATTAAGTTAGACAAACAATGATATGGTTAAAATTTTTTAGAAATTTTTTTTTTTTTTTTCTGTGGGGAAAATTACATTCATAATGAATAGGAAAAAAGGGAAAAATATAAATCGTACAATCTATAAGCTAATTTTTATTGACTAGTGTAGGTAAAAATAGAATTACGTAATGGATGATGTATAGACCTGTGGTCTAGTGTGTATTTTGTGTACTAGGTATAAAGTGTGTAGCTGATAATTTCGAGAGACAGATTAGCTGAGAGGATTGTTAAATTAACTGAATAAATGCATGAGCGAGAATTTATATACAGTAAGCAAAATGATTAAGATTAAATAGCATAGTTTGCACTTACGTAATGAAATAGTTTTATTGTGATATTCAATGATTTTAGCATAAGGTTTGTATATATATTATATATATATATATATATAGTGCGCATACATGCATTTTTATTGACTGTTGTAGGTACAAATCGAATTAAGTAGTGGATGATGTATAATAATTTAAGATGGGTTTAGGGTTATAAAATCTTTTAAGTTTAAGCCAGTTATTGTTATTATTATTATCATTATAATTATATTATTATAAAATCCCTTAAGCTCAAGGTCAATTATTATAAAATTCTAAATTACAGGTATCGTTAGTTGTCGGAAAATTAACCCAAAAATGGGTCATTTAAGTGACTATAGTTACTAATATCTAATTGTAAAACACAATAAAACTTAAACTTTTAAGTTCAAAGAAATGTATAATGGTCATCAAAGAGTTAAAAATAAAAAAACACAACTTAACATAAAATTGAGCCATCGTACCAAAGAGGAATTAACCATGGTTGAACCATTTCTCTGGTTGACACAGTTCAACTGGGGGTTGGTTTTAAAATAAAATAAAATTAAAAGACAAAGTTTGTAGTACGACATTCGGGGGAATTGAGTGACTAAGCGGGGGATGGGATAAAGTCTGAAATTGACAATAAGTCTTTCGTGAGCACTTTGCTTTTTTTTTTTTTTTAAAAAGATTGCTTGTCACACTACATAAAACAAAAATTAAAAAGTTGAAAAAAAACGGAGGGACGGCATGTTCTCATATACATTACAATGATTATCAAAGTCATTACAACCTTTTGTAAAAACTGTTTTGGTCACAAACAAGAAATGTCATTTTACCTATATATTTATATACGCAACAATGGCATGAAAAGAAAAGACAGATAGGTCAATTTTCTTTCACAAACAACAAAAAAAGATTAACTAAAGACACAAACGGGTCAATTCTGGTTGAATTTAATTCTCTTTTACAACAAAAATAAAAGGTTGAATTAAATTCTTAAATTACATTTTCTTTAATTAAATTCTCTTAAATTACAAAGGAAAAGTTGAATTCAATTGACTGCATTGAAAACTAACTTGGGACTTAAAATAAAAATGACTTGGGACTTGAAATAAAAATGACTTGAGACTCGAAATAAAAATGACGGGACTTAAAAACTAACTTTTTCAAAACTAACTTTTTTCAAAACTAACTTTTTTCAAAACTAACTTTTTTCAAAAACTAACTTTTTTCAAAAATAACTTTTCAAAACTAACTTTTGTCAAAACTAAACTTTTGCAAAACTAACTTTTCAAAACTAACTTTTTCAAAACTAACTTTTTCAAAACTAACTTTTCAAAACTAACTTTTTCAAAACACTTTTTCAAAACTAACTTTTTCAAAACTAACTTTTTCAAAACTAACTTTTTCAAAACTAACTTTTTCAAAACTAACTTTTTCAAAACTAGCTTCTGTAATCTCTGGGGCGGTTGTCCCTCTTGGATGCAACCTATTGACTTGACCTCTTATCAAGTATTTTTATAAATCTCTGGGGCGGTTGCCCGTCTTGGCGCAACCTTCTGACTTGACCTCTTTTCAAGTATTCTGAAACTGAAAATGAAACTTAACTGTCTAACTTGAACGCTTGTCAAGTGAAGATTAACTGAAAATTGAAAATGACTGCACTTGATCTTTATCAAGTGGAGACGATTAACCTCTGTTTTGGTTGACCCTCTTGGTGCAACCTTCTGACTTGAAAAACTGACTTCAAAAAATGACTTCAAAAAATGACTTCAAAAAATTACTTCAAAAATGACTTCAAAAAGTGACTTCACAATTACTTCAAGTATCTTTATAAATCTCTGGGGTTTGGTTGTCCCTTTTGGGTACAACCAACTGAAACTGTCTGAAAACTGAAAATGGAACTTGAAACTGCTTCAAGTAACTCTATAAGTCTATAAACTCTCTCTCTTAATTTGCAAGTCAATTCAATTCAGTAATTGAAAAAAATTTGCAAACAAAAAATAAAAAAAATGTAAACAACATTTCACTCGAATGTACGGGCAGGTACATAAAATAAAATTATTCTATACTGAATATAATAGAGCAAATAACTGTGACAATTGACTCTGCGAGAAGTGACCCTCCGACAATTGACCCTGCGACAAATGACTCTGCGACAATTGACTGCGACAATTGAATCTGCGACAATTGACTCTCTTTGAAATTAACTCACTTTGAAATTAACTCTCTTTGAAATTAACTCTCTTTGAAATTAACTCTGTTACATTTAACTCTGTTACAATTAACTTTGTTACAATTAACTCTCTGACAATTATCTCTCTGACAATTAACTCTCAGACAATTAACTCTCAGACAATTAACTCTCAGACAATTAACTCTCTGTTAAAATTACTGTTTCAATAAAAACAAATGTATCACTGGTGTATGGAATGTTCACAGTGTTTCTTGTGAATTCTGACTGGATACTCATTATTAACTGTTAATAATAGTGACTTTTCAAATGTTTATAAATTACTTAAAAAAACAAACAGTACTTAACAAAATTTTCTATGGGGAAATCCTTGAGACGTGTCCTGAAGACTTCTTGCTGGCTACTTCTTCTTGGATGAAAACTAGGCGTGGAGAACTTGGAGTCGTGACACACCAGTTCAAGGGTGGATGTTACGAACAAGAAGTCGTGACACGCCGGTCAACTGGTTTTATCCTGATGCAGGGTAATTTCTATCTTGGCCAAAGAGTGGCCTCTTCTTAAAATCTTCTTCTGCTTAAAATAATCTTCTTATTATCCTGGGGCAGGGTAATTTCTATCCTGGCCATGGGTCTGGGGTGTCTCGTATAGACGAGGCGTTCTTGGTTAAGGGACAAGGGGCCTCTGCACCCTGCCCGCAGCGAGGCTGCAGTCCAAAGAAGAGTCTCGTAATGAAGTGGTGCCTAATTTTACAAGTACATGTATAATATAGCTTAAATGTTTTGGGGGAGGACAGTTGAAGGTTAAATTTCCCCCCTTTTTTTAAACACATCAGCTGTTTTTGAATGATTGCAAATAAGAATTTAAAAAATAAAAATAAAAACTAATTTGTATTTTTCGCCGAGTCTATATTTATGAAGACGATATCATTTCGTAATAGTACACAAGTACAAATTAAGTACATGACTGAGTACGTATTAATTTTGGTTCATTACAATTACGATTACAATTACCAATTAATTCATATTCACTTGTTGTTTAATTACACTTCTATTAAAGTACATTCTTACATTATAAATTAAATCATTACATTTAATTACAGTTTCACTGAAGTACATTACAAGTTATTGTTAATTACAGTTAATTACAATTAAACAGTTACTATAACTTTGTTTTGTTTTTAGTGTTTCTTTTTAATAGACAATTAAGATGTTAAATATAATACAACGTACATGGCACTTACGAGATAATTTATTTACGAAATAATATGCTATAATATGTTATGAATTTGAAATCAGAGCGAACGGAGGTATTTTATCTTTGAGGCGCTCGACTCTGTCGTCGTGAGCGGAATTCGATCTTACTAAGCATTTTTTTGAGTTCACCTCGGGAGGAGGTCATATAATTAAAAATAAAAATGAAAAAAATAATACGAGAATGTTTTTTCGCGTTCTCGAACGAACGCCCAAAGTTTCGCGCGTCACAAATTGACATGAGTAAACATAGACTGATAAGTTGATAGGGCATAAGTAGACAATAGGTAGATGAATGAATAAGTAATAAAATTAATAAAGGATAGCGGTCAAGAAAGAACATGAATGTAAGAATGAGTATGGTTGAATAATAATGTTTATACTACACAACACCACAACCTTATTATTAAAGAATTTACCATACATTGCATACGGAAGATGTCCAAATACTAAGAACGTGATTCAGTGTACAAAGTATGGGAAAGTAAAGAGAACAAAGTTATTTTGTGACGTCATAGTGTATAAGTCGTTATTAGAAAGATGAATTAGAAAAATACAGGAATGAATAAAGACGTACAAATCGAAATTCTATCCAAAACTCGCTTATGCGATTTTTGGTTTCTTATGTAAAAATGGACATTCGAACATAAAACTATACGAACATAAGTATTGCATGAAGACAATGAATTCATATAATGATGGTGTAGGAATTGTTCATTGTTCACTTTTTACATTGCTCTCCCCTTTTTTTTTTTAAATGATATTTATACAATAATATAATAAAATTAATACAATACAATACAATTGAGAAAATAACATCGTAACTAATTCAAGTTAGGTGACGAATTTTTCTTTACATTACAAGTTTTATACAGAACAAGTGAGTTATTATATAATATAAAAGAATTCAAAGATTAATATTTTAATGTAGATAAACAATTAAGTTAGACAAACAATGATATGGTTAAAAATTTTTTAGAAATTTTTTTTTTTTTTTTTCTGTGGGGAAAATTACATTCATAATGAATAGGAAAAAGGGAAAAATATAAATCGTACAATCTATAAGCTAATTTTTATTGACTAGTGTAGGTAAAAATAGAATTACGTAATGGATGATGTATAGACCTGTGGTCTAGTGTGTATTTTTGTGTACTAGGTATAAAGTGTGTAGCTGATAATTTCGAGAGACAGATTAGCTGAGAGGATTGTTAAATTAACTGAATAAATGCATGAGCGAGAATTTATATACAGTAAGCAAAAATGATTAAGATTAAATAGCATAGTTTGCACTTACGTAATGAAATAGTTTTATTGTGATATTCAATGATTTTAGCATAAGGTTTGTATATATATATATATATATATATATATAGTGCGCATACATGCATTTTTATTGACTGTTGTAGGTACAAATCGAATTAAGTAGTGGATGATGTATAATAATTTAAGATGGGTTTAGGGTTATAAAATCTTTTAAGTTTAAGCCAGTTATTGTTATTATTATTATCATTATAATTATTATTATTATAAAATCCCTTAAGCTCAAGGTCAATTATTATAAAATTCTAAATTACAGGTATCGTTTAGTTGTCGGAAAATTAACCCAAAAATGGGTCATTTAAGTGACTATAGTTACTAATATCTAATTGTAAAACACAATAAAACTTAAACTTTTAAGTTCAAAGAAATGTATAATGGTCATCAAAGAGTTAAAAATAAAAAAACACAACTTAACATAAATTGAGCCATCGTACCAAAGAGGAATTAACCATGGTTGAACCATTTCTCTGGTTGACACAGTTCAACTGGGGTTGGGGGTTTTAAAATAAAATAAAATTAAAAGACAAAGTTTGTAGTACGACATTCGGGGGAATTGAGTGACTAAGCGGGGGATATAAGTCTGAAATTGACAATAAGTCTTTCGTGAGCACTTTGCTTTTTTTTTTTTTTTTAAAAAGATTGCTTGTCACACTACATAAAACAAAAATTTAAAAAGTTGAAAAAAAACGGAGGGACGGCATGTTTCTCATATACATTACAATGATTATCAAAGTCATTACAACCTTTTGTAAAAACTGTTTGGTCACAAACAAGAAATGTCATTTTACCTATATATTTATATACGCAACAATGGCATGAAAAGAAAAGACAGATAGGTCAATTTTCTTCTCACAAACACAAAAAAAAGATTAACTAAAGACACAAACGGGTCAATTCTGGTTGAATTTAATTCTCTTTTACAACAAAAATAAAAGGTTGAATTAAATTCTTAAATTACATTTTCTTTAATTAAATTCTCTTAAATTACAAAGGAAAAGTTGAATTCAATTGACTGCATTGAAAACTAACTTGGGACTTAAAATAAAAATGACTTGGGACTTGAAATAAAAATGACTTGAGACTCGAAATAAAATGACGGGACTTAAAAACTAACTTTTTCAAAACTAACTTTTTTCAAAACTAACTTTTTTCAAAACTAACTTTTTCAAAACTAACTTTTTTCAAAAATAACTTTTTTCAAAACTAACTTTTGTCAAAACTAACTTTTGCAAAACTAACTTTTTCAAAACTAACTTTTTCAAAACTAACTTTTTCAAAACTAACTTTTTCAAAACTAACTTTTTCAAAACACTTTTTCAAAACTAACTTTTTCAAAACTAACTTTTTCAAAACTAACTTTTTCAAAACTAACTTTTTCAAAACTAACTTTTTTCAAAACTAGCTTCTGTAATCTCTGGGGCGGTTGTCCCTCTTGGATGCAACCTATTGACTTGACCTCTTATCAAGTATTTTTATAAATCTCTGGGGCGGTTGCCCGTCTTGGCGCAACCTTCTGACTTGACCTCTTTTCAAGTATTCTGAAACTGAAAATGAAACTTAACTGTCTAACTTGAACGCTTGTCAAGTGAAGATTAACTGAAAATTGAAAATGACTGCACTTGATCTTTATCAAGTGGAGACGATTAACCTCTGTTTTGGTTGACCCTCTTGGTGCAACCTTCTGACTTGAAAAACTGACTTCAAAAAATGACTTCAAAAAATGACTTCAAAAATTACTTCAAAAATGACTTCAAAAAGTGACTTCACAATTACTTCAAGTATCTTTATAAATCTCTGGGGTTTGGTTGTCCCTTTTGGGTACAACCAACTGAAACTGTCTGAAAACTGAAAATGGAACTTGAAACTGCTTCAAGTAACTCTATAAGTCTATAAACTCTCTCTCTTAATTTGCAAGTCAATTCAATTCAGTAATTGAAAAAAATTTGCAAACAAAAAATAAAAAAAATGTAAACAACATTTCACTCGAATGTACGGGCAGGTACATAAAATAAAATTATTCTATACTGAATATAATAGAGCAAATAACTGTGACAATTGACTCTGCGAGAAGTGACCCTCCGACAATTGACCCTGCGACAAATGACTCTGCGACAATTGACTGCGACAATTGAATCTGCGACAATTGACTCTCTTTGAAATTAACTCACTTTGAAATTAACTCTCTTTGAAATTAACTCTCTTTGAAATTAACTCTGTTACATTTAACTCTGTTACAATTAACTTGTTACAATTAACTCTCTGACAATTATCTCTCTGACAATTAACTCTCAGACAATTAACTCTCAGACAATTAACTCTCAGACAATTAACTCTCTGTTAAAATTACTGTTTCAATAAAAACAAATGTATCACTGGTGTATGGAATGTTCACAGTGTTTCTTGTGAATTCTGACTGGATACTCATTATTAACTGTTAATAATAGTGACTTTTCAAATGTTTATAAATTACTTAAAAAAACAAACAGTACTTAACAAAATTTTCTATGGGGAAATCCTTGAGACGTGTCCTGAAGACTTCTTGCTGGCTACTTCTTCTTGGATGAAAACTAGGCGTGGAGAACTTGGAGTCGTGACACACCAGTTCAAGGGTGGATGTTACGAACAAGAAGTCGTGACACGCCGGTCAACTGGTTTTATCCTGATGCAGGGTAATTTCTATCTTGGCCAAAGAGTGGCCTCTTCTTAAAATCTTCTGCTTAAAATAATCTTCTTATTATCCTGGGGCAGGGTAATTTCTATCCTGGCCATGGGTCTGGGGTGTCTCGTATAGACGAGGCGTTCTTGGTTAAGGGACAAGGGGCCTCTGCACCCTGCCCGCAGCGAGGCTGCAGTCCAAAGAAGAGTCTCGTAATGAAGTGGCAAATGAAGTGGTGCCTAATTTTACAAGTACATGTATAATATAGCTTAAATGTTTTGGGGGAGGACAGTTGAAGGTTAAATTTCCCCCCTTTTTTTAAACACATCAGCTGTTTTTGAATGATTGCAAATAAGAATTTAAAAAATAAAAAAAAAACTAATTTGTATTTTTCGCCGAGTCTATATTTATGAAGACGATATCATTTCGTAATAGTACACAAGTACAAATTAAGTACATGACTGAGTACGTATTAATTTTGGTTCATTACAATTACGATTACAATTACCAATTAATTCATATTCACTTGTTGTTTAATTACACTTCTATTAAAGTACATTCTTACATTATAAATTAAATCATTACATTTAATTACAGTTTCACTGAAGTACATTACAAGTTATTGTTAATTACAGTTAATTACAATTAAACAGTTACTATAACTTTGTTTTGTTTTTAGTGTGTTCTTTTTAATAGACAATTAAGATGTTTAAATATAATACAACGTACATGGCACTTACGAGATAATTTATTTACGAAATAATATGCTATAATATGGTTATGAATTTGAAATCAGAGCGAACGGAGGTATTTTATCTTTGAGGCGCTCGACTCTGTCGTCGTGAGCGGAATTTCGATCTTACTAAGCATTTTTTTTGAGTTCACCTCGGGAGAGGTCAGATAATTAAAAATAAAAATGAAAAAAATAATACGAGAATGTTTTTCGCGTTCTCGAACGAACGCCCAAAGTTTCGCGCGTCACAAATTGACATGAGTAAACATAGACTGATAAGTTGATAGGGCATAAGTAGACAATAGGTAGATGAATGAATAAGTAATAAAATTAATAAAGGATAGCGGTCAAGAAAGAACATGAATGTAAGAATGAGTATGGTTGAATAATAATGTTTATACTACACAACACCACAACCTTTATTATTAAAGAATTTACCATACATTGCATACGGAAGATGTCCAAATACTAAGAACGTGATTCAGTGTACAAAGTATGGGAAAGTAAAGAGAACAAAGTTATTTTGTGACGTCATAGTGTATAAGTCGTTATTAGAAAGATGAATTAGAAAAATACAGGAATGAATAAAGACGTACAAATCGAAATTCTATCCAAAACTCGCTTATGCGATTTTTGGTTTCTTATGTAAAAATGGACATTCGAACATAAAACTATACGAACATAAGTATTGCATGAAGACAATGAATTCATAATAATGATGGTGTAGGAATTGTTCATTGTTACTTTTTACATTGCTCTCCCCTTTTTTTTTTAAATGATATTATACAATAATATAATAAAATTAATACAATACAATACAATTGAGAAAATAACATCGTAACTAATTCAAGTTAGGTGACGAATTTTTCTTTACATTACAAGTTTTATACAGAACAAGTGAGTTATTATAATATAAAAGAATTCAAAGATTAATATTTAATGTAGATAAACAATTAAGTTAGACAAACAATGATATGGTTAAAATTTTTTTAGAAATTTTTTTTTTTTTTTTCTGTGGGGAAAATTACATTCATAATGAATAGGAAAAAGGGAAAAATATAAATCGTACAATCTATAAGCTAATTTTTATTGACTAGTGTAGGTAAAAATAGAATTACGTAATGGATGATGTATAGACCTGTGGTCTAGTGTGTATTTTTGTGTACTAGGTAAAAGTGTGTAGCTGATAATTTCGAGAGACAGATTAGCTGAGAGGATTGTTAAATTAACTGAATAAATGCATGAGCGAGAATTTATATACAGTAAGCAAAAATGATTAAGATTAAATAGCATAGTTTGCACTTACGTAATGAAATAGTTTTATTGTGATATTCAATGATTTTAGCATAAGGTTTTGTATATATATATATATATATATATATATGTGCGCATACATGCTTTTTATTGACTGTTGTAGGTACAAATCGAATTAAGTAGTGGATGATGTATAATAATTTAAGATGGGTTTAGGGTTATAAAATCTTTTAAGTTTAAGCCAGTTATTGTTATTATTATTATCATTATAATTATTATTATTATAAAATCCCTTAAGCTCAAGGTCAATTATTAAAATTCTAAATTACAGGTATCGTTTAGTTGTCGGAAAATTAACCCAAAATGGTCATTTAAGTGACTATAGTTTACTAATATCTAATTGTAAACACAATAAACTTAAACTTTTAAGTTCAAAGAAATGTATAATGGTCATCAAGAGTTAAAAAATAAAAAAAACACAACTTAACATAAATTGAGCCATCGTACCAAGAGGAATTAACCATGGTTGAACCATTTCTCTGGTTGACACAGTTCAACTGGGGTTGGGGGTTTTAAAATAAAATAAAATTAAAAGACAAAGTTTGTAGTACGACATTCGGGGGAATGAGTGACTAAGCGGGGGATATAAGTCTGAAATTGACAATAAGTCTTTCGTGAGCACTTGCTTTTTTTTTTTTTTTAAAAAGATTGCTTGTCACACTACATAAACAAAAAATTTAAAAAGTTGAAAAAAAAACGGAGGGACGGCATGTTTCTCATATACATTACAATGATTATCAAAGTCATTACAACCTTTTGTAAAAACTGTTTGGTCACAAACAAGAAATGTCATTTTACCTATATATTTATATACGCAACAATGGCATGAAAAGAAAAGACAGATAGGTCAATTTTCTTCTCACAAACACAAAAAAAAAGATTAACTAAAGACACAAACGGGTCAATTCTGGTTGAATTTAATTCTCTTTTACAACAAAAAAAATAAAAGGTTGAATTAAATTCTTAAATTACATTTTCTTTAATTAAATTCTCTTAAATTACAAAGGAAAAGTTGAATTCAATTGACTGCATTGAAAACTAACTTGGGACTTAAAATAAAAATGACTTGGGACTTGAAATAAAAATGACTTGAGACTCGAAATAAAAATGACGGGACTTAAAAACTAACTTTTTCAAAACTAACTTTTTTCAAAACTAACTTTTTTCAAACTAACTTTTTTCAAAACTAACTTTTTCAAAACTAACTTTTTTCAAAACTAACTTTTTTCAAAACTAACTTTTCAAAACTAACTTTTTTCTTTTCAAAACTAACTTTTTCAAAACTAAACTTTTTCAAACTAACTTTTTCAAAACTAACTTTTTCAAAACACTTTTTCAAAACTAACTTTTTCAAAACTAACTTTTTCAAAACTAACTTTTCAAAACTAACTTTTTCAAAACTAACTTTTTTCAAAACTAGCTTCTGTAATCTCTGGGGCGGTTGTCCCTCTTGGATGCAACCTATTGACTTGACCTCTTATCAAGTATTTTTATAAATCTCTGGGGCGGTTGCCCGTCTTGGCGCAACCTTCTGACTTGACCTCTTTCAAGTATTCTGAAACTGAAAATGAAACTTAACTGTCTAACTTGAACGCTTGTCAAGTGAAGATTAACTGAAAATTGAAAATGACTGCACTTGATCTTTATCAAGTGGAGACGATTAACCTCTGTTTTGGTTGACCCTCTTGGTGCAACCTTCTGACTTGAAAAACTGACTTCAAAAAATGACTTCAAAAAATGACTTCAAAAAATTACTTCAAAAATGACTTCAAAAAGTGACTTCACAATTACTTCAAGTATCTTTATAAATCTCTGGGGTTTGGTTGTCCCTTTTGGGTACAACCAACTGAAACTGTCTGAAAACTGAAAATGGAACTTGAAACTGCTTCAAGTAACTCTATAACTCTATAAACTCTCTCGCTTAATTTGCAAGTCAATTCAATTCAGTAATTGAAAAAAATTTGCAAACAAAAAATAAAAAAATGTAAACATTTCACTCGAATGTACGGGCAGGTACCTAAAATAAAATTATTCTATACTGAATATAATAGTGCAAATAACTGTGAAAATTGACTCTGCGACAAGTGACCCTGCGACAATTGACCCTGCGACAATTGACTCTGCGACAATTGACTCTGCGACAATTGACTCTGCGACAACTGACTCTCTTTGAAATTAACTCACTTTGAAATTAACTCTTTGAAATTAACTCTCTGTGACTCTCTGTGTTACAATTAACTCTCTGTGTTACAATTAACTCTCTGTGTTACAATTAACTCTCTGTGTTACCATTAACTCTCTTTGAAATTAACTCTCTCTGAAATTAACTCTCTTTGAAATTAACTCTCTTTGAAATTAACTCTTTGAAATTAACTCTCTGTGACTCTCTGTGTTACAATTAACTCTCTGTGTTACAATTAACTCTCTTTGAAATTAACTCTCTTTGAAATTAACTCTCTCTGAAATTAACTCTCTTTGAAATTAACTCGCTTTGAAATTAACTCTGTTACATTAACTCTGTTACAATTAACTCTCTGACAATTAACTCTCTGACAATTAACTCTCTGACAATTAACTCTCTGACAATTAACTCTCTGACAATTAACTCTCAGACAATTAACTCTCAGACAATTAACTCTCTGTTAAAATTACTGTTTCAATAAAAACAAATGTATCACTGGTGTATGGAATGTTCACTGTTTCTTGTGAATTCTGACTGGATACTCATTATTAACTGTTAATAATAGTGACTTTTCAAATGTTTATAAATTACTTAAAAAAACAAACTGTACTTAACAAAATTTTCTATGGGGAAATCCTTGAGACGTGTCCTGAAGACGTCTTGCTGGCTACTTCTTCTTGGATGAAAACTAGGCGTGGAGAACTTGGAGTCGTGACACACCAGTTCAAGGGTGGATGTTACGAACAAGAAGTCGTGACACGCCGGTCAACTGGTTTTATCCTGATGCAGGGTAATTTCTATCTTGGCCAAAGAGTGGCCTCTTCTTAAAATCTTCTGCTTAAAATAATCTTCTTATTATCCTGGGGCAGGGTAATTTCTATCCTGGCCATGGGTCTGGGGTGTCTCGTATGACGAGGCGTTCTTGGTTAAGGGCAAGGGGCCTCTGCCCCCTCCCGCAGCGAGGCTGCAGTCCAAAGAAGAGTCTCGTAATGAAGTGGCAAATGAAGTGGTGCCTAATTTTACAAGTACATGTATAATATAGCTTAAATGTTTTGGGGGAGGACAGTTGAAGGTTAAATTTCCCACATTTTTTTAAACACATCAGATGTTTTTGAATGATTGCAAATAAGAATTTAAAAAATAAAAATAAAAACTAATTTGTATTTTTCGCCGAGTCTATATTTATGAAGGCGATATCATTTCGTAATAGTACACAAGTACAAATTAAGTACATGACTGAGTACGTATTAATTTTGGTTCATTACAATTACGATTACAATTACCAATTAATTCATATTCACTTGTTGTTTAATTACACTTCTATTAAAGTACATTCTTACATTATAAATTAAATCATTACATTTAATTACAGTTTCACTGAAGTACATTACAAGTTATTGTTAATTACAGTTAATTACAATTAAACAGTTACTATAACTTTGTTTTGTTTTTACAGTGTTTCTTATTAATAGACAATTAAGATGTTAAATATAATACAACGTACATGGCACTTACGAGATAATTTGTTTACGAAATAATATGCTATAATATGTTATGAATTTGAAATCAGAGCGAACGGAGGTATTTTATCTTTGAGGCGCTCGACTCTGTCGTCGTGAGCGGAATTCGATTTTACTAAGCATTTTTTTGAGTTCACCTCGGGAGGTCATATAATTAAAAATAAAAATGAAAAAAATAATACGAATGTTTTTTCGCGTTCTCGAACGAACGCCCAAAGTTTCGCGCGTCACAAATTGACACGAGTAAACATAGACTGATTAGTTGATAGGGCATAAGTAGACAATAGGTAGATGAATGAATAAGTAATAAAATTAATAAAGGATAGCGGTCAAGAAAGAACATGAATGTAAGAATGAGTATGGTTGAATAATAATGTTTATACTACACAACACCACAACCTTATTATTAAAGAATTTACCATACATTGCATACGGAAGATGTCCAAATACTTAGAACGTGATTCAGGTTACAAAGTATGGGAAAGTAAAGAGAACAAAGTTATTTTGTGACGTCATAGTGTATAAATCGTTATTAGAAAGATGAATTAGAAAAATACCGGAATGAATAAAGACGTACAAATCGAAATTCTATCCAAAACTCGCTTATGCGATTTTTGGTTTCTTATGTAAAAATGGACATTCGAACATAAAACTATACGAACATAAGTATTGCATCAAGACAATGAATTCATATAATGATGGTGTAGGAATTGTTCATTGTTCACTTTTTACATTGCTCTCCCCTTTTTTTTAAATGATATTTATACAATAATATAATAAAATTAATACAATACAATACAATTGAGAAAATAACATCGTAACTAATTCAAGTTAGGTGACGAATTTTTCTTTACATTACAAGTTTTATACAGAACAAGTGAGTTATTATATAATATAAAAGAATTCAAAGATTAATATTTTAATGTAGATAAACAAATAAGTTAGACAAACAATGATATGGTTAAAAAAAATTTAGAAATTTTTTTTTTTTTCTGTGGGGAAAATTACATTCATAATGAATAGGAAAAAGGGAAAAATATAAATCGTACAATCTATAAGCTAATTTTTATTGACTAGTGTAGGTAAAAATAGAATTACGTAATGGATGATGTATAGACCTGTCGTCTAGTGTGTATTTTTGTGTACTAGGTATAAAGTGTTTAGCTGATAATTTCGAGAGACAGATTAGCTGTGAGGATTGTTAAATTAACTGAATAAATGCATGAGCGAGAATTTATATACAGTAAGCAAAAATTATTAAGATTAAATAGCATAGTTTGCACTTACGTAATGAAATAGTTTTATTGTGATATTCAATGATTTTAGCATAAGGTTTGTATATATATATATATATATATATATATATATATATATATATATACATATATTATATATATAGTGCGCATACATGCATTTTTATTGACTGTTGTAGGTACAAATCGAATTACGTAGTGGATGATGTATAATAATTTAAGATGGGTTTAGGGTTATAAAATCTTTTAAGTTTAAGTCAGTTATTGTTATTATTATTATCATTATAATTATTATTATTATAAAATCCCTTAAGCACAAGGTCAATTATTATAAAATTCTAAATTACAGGTATCGTTTAGTTGTCGGAAAATTAACCCAAAAATGGGTCATTTAAGTGACTATAGTTACTAATATCTAATTGTAAAACACAATAAAACTTAAACTTTTAAGTTCAAAGAAATGTATAATGGTCATCAAAGAGTTAAAAATAAAAAAACAAAACTTAACATAAATTGAGCCATCGTACCAAAGAGGAATTAACCATGGTTGAACCATTTCTCTGGTTGACACAGTTCAACTGGGGTTGGGGGTTAAAATAAAATAAAATTAAAAGACAAAGTTTGTAGTACGACATTCGGGGGAATTGAGTGATTAAGCGGGGGATATAAGTCTGAAATTGACAATAAGTCTTTCGTGAGCACTTTGCTTTTTTTTTTTTTTTTTTTAAAGATTGCTTGTCACACTACATAAAACAAAAATTAAAAAAGTTGAAACAAAACGGAGGGACGGCATGTTCCTCATATACATTACAATGATTATCAAAGTCATTACAACCTTTTGTAAAAACTGTTTTGGTCACAAACAAGAAATGTCATTTTACCTATATATTTATATACGCAACAATGGCATGAAAAGAAAAGACAGATAGGTCAATTTTCTTCTCACAAACACAAAAAAAGATTAACTAAAGACACAAACGGGTCAATTCTGGTTGAATTTAATTCTCTTTTACAACAAAAAAAAAGGTTGAATTAAATTCTTAAATTACATTTTCTTTAATTAAATTCTCTTAAATTACAAAGGAAAAGTTGAATTCAATTGACTGCATTGAAAACTAACTTGGGACTTAAAATAAAAATGACTTGGGACTTGAAATAAAAATGACTTGAGACTCGAAATAAAAATGACGGGACTTAAAAACTAACTTTTTCAAAACTAACTTTTTTCAAAACTAACTTTTTTCAAAACTAACTTTTTTCAAAACTAACTTTTTTCAAAAATAACTTTTTTCAAAACTAACTTTTGTCAAAACTAACTTTTGCAAAACTAACTTTTTCAAAACTAACTTTTTCAAAACTAACTTTTTCAAAACTAACTTTTTCAAAACTAACTTTTTCAAAACACTTTTTCAAAACTAACTTTTTCAAAACTAACTTTTTCAAAACTAACTTTTTCAAAACTAACTTTTTCAAAACTAACTTTTTTCAAAACTAGCTTCTGTAATCTCTGGGGCGGTTGTCCCTCTTGGATGCAACCTATTGACTTGACCTCTTATCAAGTATTTTTATAAATCTCTGGGGCGGTTGCCCGTCTTGGCGCAACCTTCTGACTTGACCTCTTTCAAGTATTCTGAAACTGAAAATGAAACTTAACTGTCTAACTTGAACGCTTGTCAAGTGAAGATTAACTGAAAATTGAAAATGACTGCACTTGATCTTTATCAAGTGGAGACGATTAACCTCTGTTTTGGTTGACCCTCTTGGTGCAACCTTCTGACTTGAAAAACTGACTTCAAAAAATGACTTCAAAAAATGACTTCAAAAAATTACTTCAAAAATGACTTCAAAAAGTGACTTCACAATTACTTCAAGTATCTTTATAAATCTCTGGGGTTTGGTTGTCCCTTTTGGGTACAACCAACTGAAACTGTCTGAAAACTGAAAATGGAACTTGAAACTGCTTCAAGTAACTCTATAAGTCTATAAACTCTCTCTCTTAATTTGCAAGTCAATTCAATTCAGTAATTGAAAAAAATTTGCAAACAAAAAATAAAAAAAATGTAAACAACATTTCACTCGAATGTACGGGCAGGTACATAAATAAAATTATTCTATACTGAATATAATAGAGCAAATAACTGTGACAATTGACTCTGCGAGAAGTGACCCTCCGACAATTGACCCTGCGACAAATGACTCTGCGACAATTGACTGCGACAATTGAATCTGCGACAATTGACTCTCTTTGAAATTAACTCACTTTGAAATTAACTCTCTTTGAAATTAACTCTCTTTGAAATTAACTCTGTTACATTTAACTCTGTTACAATTAACTTTGTTACAATTAACTCTCTGACAATTATCTCTCTGACAATTAACTCTCAGACAATTAACTCTCAGACAATTAACTCTCAGACAATTAACTCTCTGTTAAAATTACTGTTTCAATAAAAACAAATGTATCACTGGTGTATGGAATGTTCACAGTGTTTCTTGTGAATTCTGACTGGATACTCATTATTAACTGTTAATAATAGTGACTTTTCAAATGTTTATAAATTACTTAAAAAAACAAACAGTACTTAACAAAATTTTCTATGGGGAAATCCTTGAGACGTGTCCTGAAGACTTCTTGCTGGCTACTTCTTCTTGGATGAAAACTAGGCGTGGAGAACTTGGAGTCGTGACACACCAGTTCAAGGGTGGATGTTACGAACAAGAAGTCGTGACACGCCGGTCAACTGGTTTTATCCTGATGCAGGGTAATTTCTATCTTGGCCAAAGAGTGGCCTCTTCTTAAAATCTTCTTCTGCTTAAAATAATCTTCTTATTATCCTGGGGCAGGGTAATTTCTATCCTGGCCATGGGTCTGGGTGTCTCGTATAGACGAGGCGTTCTTGGTTAAGGGACAAGGGGCCTCTGCACCCTGCCCGCAGCGAGGCTGCAGTCCAAAGAAGAGTCTCGTAATGAAGTGGCAAATGAAGTGGTGCCTAATTTTACAAGTACATGTATAATATAGCTTAAATGTTTTGGGGGAGGACAGTTGAAGTTAAATTTCCCCCTTTTTTTAAACATCAGCTGTTTTTGAATGATTGCAAATAAGAATTTAAAAAAAAAAATAAAAACTAATTTGTATTTTTCGCCGAGTCTATATTTATGAAGACGATATCATTTCGTAATAGTACACAAGTACAAATTAAGTACATGACTGAGTACGTATTAATTTTGGTTCATTACAATTACGATTACAATTACCAATTAATTCATATTCACTTGTTGTTTAATTACACTTCTATTAAAGTACATTCTTACATTATAAATTAAATCATTACATTTAATTACAGTTTCACTGAAGTACATTACAAGTTATTGTTAATTACAGTTAATTACAATTAAACAGTTACTATAACTTTGTTTGTTTTTAGTGTTTCTTTTAATAGACAATTAAGATGTTAAATATAATACAACGTACATGGCACTTACGAGATAATTTATTTACGAAATAATATGCTATAATATGTTATGAATTTGAAATCAGAGCGAACGGAGGTATTTTATCTTTGAGGCGCTCGACTCTGTCGTCGTGAGCGGAATTCGATCTTACTAAGCATTTTTTTGAGTTCACCTCGGGAGGAGGTCATATAATTAAAATAAAAATGAAAAAAATAATACGAGAATGTTTTTTCGCGTTCTCGAACGAACGCCCAAAGTTTCGCGCGTCACAAATTGACATGAGTAAACATAGACTGATAAGTTGATAGGGCATAAGTAGACAATAGGTAGATGAATGAATAAGTAATAAAATTAATAAAGGATAGCGGTCAAGAAAACATGAATGTAAGAATGAGTATGGTTGAATAATAATGTTTATACTACACAACACCACAACCTTATTATTAAAGAATTTACCATACATTGCATACGGAAGATGTCCAAATACTAAGAACGTGATTCAGTGTACAAAGTATGGGAAAGTAAAGAGAACAAAGTTATTTTGTGACGTCATAGTGTATAAGTCGTTATTAGAAAGATGAATTAGAAAAATACAGGAATGAATAAAGACGTACAAATCGAAATTCTATCCAAAACTCGCTTATGCGATTTTTGGTTTCTTATGTAAAAATGGACATTCGAACATAAAACTATACGAACATAAGTATTGCATGAAGACAATGAATTCATATAATGATGGTGTAGGAATTGTTCATTGTTCACTTTTTACATTGCTCTCCCCTTTTTTTTTTAAATGATATTTATACAATAATATAATAAAATTAATACAATACAATACAATTGAGAAAATAACATCGTAACTAATTCAAGTTAGGTGACGATTTTTCTTTACATTACAAGTTTTATACAGAACAAGTGAGTTATTATATAATATAAAAGAATTCAAAGATTAATATTTTAATGTAGATAAACAATTAAGTTAGACAAACAATGATATGGTTAAAATTTTTTTAGAAATTTTTTTTTTTTTTTTCTGTGGGGAAAATTACATTCATAATGAATAGGAAAAAGGGAAAAATATAAATCGTACAATCTATAAGCTAATTTTTATTGACTAGTGTAGGTAAAAATAGAATTACGTAATGGATGATGTATAGACCTGTGGTCTAGTGTGTATTTTTGTGTACTAGGTATAAAGTGTGTAGCTGATAATTTCGAGAGACAGATTAGCTGAGAGGATTGTTAAATTAACTGAATAAATGCATGAGCGAGAATTTATATACAGTAAGCAAAAATGATTAAGATTAAATAGCATAGTTTGCACTTACGTAATGAAATAGTTTTATTGTGATATTCAATGATTTTAGCATAAGGTTTGTATAATATATATATATATATATATAGTGCGCATACATGCATTTTTATTGACTGTTGTAGGTACAAATCGAATTAAGTAGTGGATGATGTATAATAATTTAAGATGGGTTTAGGGTTATAAAATCTTTTAAGTTTAAGCCAGTTATTGTTATTAGTATTATCATTATAATTATTATATTATAAAATCCTTAAGCTCAAGGTCAATTATTATAAAAATTCTAAATTACAGGTATCGTTTAGTTGTCGGAAAATTAACCCAAAAATGGGTCATTTAAGTGACTATAGTTACTAATATCTAATTGTAAAAACACAATAAAACTAAACTTTTAAGTTCAAAGAAATGATAATGGTCATCAAAGAGTTAAAAATAAAAAAAACACAACTTAACATAAATTGAGCCATCGTACCAAAGAGGAATTAACCATGGTTGAACCATTTCTCTGGTTGACACAGTTCAACTGGGGTTGGGGGTTTTAAAATAAAATAAAATTAAAAGACAAAGTGTAGTACGACATTCGGGGGAATTGAGTGACTAAGCGGGGGATATAAGTCTGAAATTGACAATAAGTCTTTCGTGAGCACTTTGCTTTTTTTTTTTTTTTTAAAAGATTGCTTGTCACACTACATAAAACAAAAATTTAAAAAGTTGAAAAAAAACGGAGGGACGGCATGTTTCTCATATACATTACAATGATTATCAAAGTCATTACAACCTTTTGTAAAACTGTTTTGGTCACAAACAAGAAATGTCATTTTACTATATATTTATATACGCAACAATGGCATGAAAAGAAAAGACAGATTAGGTCAATTTTCTTCTCACAAACAAAAAAAAGATTAACTAAAGACACAAACGGGTCAATTCTGGTTGAATTTAATTCTCTTTTACAACAAAAATAAAAGGTTGAATTAAATTCTTAAATTACATTTTCTTTAATTAAATTCTCTTAAATTACAAAGGAAAAGTGAATTCAATTGACTGCATTGAAAACTAACTTGGGACTTAAAATAAAAATGACTTGGGACTTGAAATAAAAATGACTTGAGACTCGAAATAAAAATGACGGGACTTAAAAACTAACTTTTTCAAAACTAACTTTTTTCAAAACTAACTTTTTTCAAAACTAACTTTTTTCAAAACTAACTTTTTCAAAAATAACTTTTTTCAAAACTAACTTTTGTCAAAACTAACTTTTGCAAAACTAACTTTTTCAAAACTAACTTTTCAAAACTAACTTTTTCAAAACTAACTTTTTCAAAACTAACTTTTTCAAAACACTTTTTCAAAACTAACTTTTTCAAAACTAACTTTTTCAAAACTAACTTTTTCAAAACTAATTTTCAAAACTAACTTTTTTCAAAACTAGCTTCTGTAATCTCTGGGCGGTTGTCCCTCTTGGATGCAACCTATTGACTTGACCTTTATCAAGTATTTTTATAAATCTCTGGGGCGGTTGCCGTCTTGGCGCAACCTTCTGACTTGACCTCTTTCAAGTATTCTGAAACTGAAAATGAAACTTAACTGTCTAACTTGAACGCTTGTCAAGTGAAGATTAACTGAAAATTGAAAATGACTGCACTTGATCTTTATCAAGTGGAGACGATTAACCTCTGTTTTGGTGCCCTCTTGGTGCAACCTTCTGACTTGAAAAACTGACTTCAAAAAATGACTTCAAAAAATGACTTCAAAAATTACTTCAAAAATGACTTCAAAAAGTGACTTCACAATTACTTCAAGTATCTTTATAAATCTCTGGGGTTTGGTGTCCCTTTTGGGTACAACCAACTGAAACTGTCTGAAAACTGAAAATGGAACTTGAAACTGCTTCAAGTAACTCTATAAGTCTATAAACTCTCTCTCTTAATTTGCAAGTCAATTCAATTCAGTAATTGAAAAAAATTTGCAAACAAAAAATAAAAAAATGTAAACAACATTTCACTCGAATGTACGGGCAGGTACATAAAATAAAATTATTCTATACTGAATATAATAGAGCAAATAACTGTGACAATTGACTCTGCGAGAAGTGACCCTCCGACAATGACCTGCGACAAATGACTCTGCGACAATTGACTTGCGACAATTGAATCTGCGACAATTGACTCTCTTGAAATTAACTCACTTTGAAATTAACTCTCTTTGAAATTAACTCTCTTTGAAATTAACTCTGTTACATTTAACTCTGTTACAATTAACTTTGTTACAATTAACTCTGACAATTATCTCTCTGACAATTAACTCTAGACAATTAACTCTCAGACAATTAACTCTCAGACAATTAACTCTCTGTTAAAATTACTGTTTCAATAAAAACAAATGTATCACTGGTGTATGGAATGTTCACAGTGTTTCTTGTGAATTCTGACTGGATACTCATTATTAAACTGTTAATAATAGTGACTTTTCAAATGTTTATAAATTACTTAAAAAAACAAACAGTACTTAACAAAAATTTTCTATGGGGAAATCCTTGAGACGTGTCCTGAAGACTTCTTGCTGGCTACTTCTTCTTGGATGAAAACTAGGCGTGGAGAACTTGGAGTCGTGACACACCAGTTCAAGGGTGGATGTTACGAACAAGAAGTCGTGACACGCCGGTCAACTGTTTTATCCTGATGCAGGGTAATTTCTATCTTGGCCAAAGAGTGGCCTCTTCTTAAAATCTTCTTCTGCTTAAAATAATCTTCTTATTATCCTGGGGCAGGGTAATTTCTATCCTGGCCATGGGTCTGGGGTGCTCGTATAGACGAGGCGTTCTTGGTTAAGGGACAAGGGGCCTCTGCACCCTGCCCGCAGCGAGGCTGCAGTCCAAAGAAGAGTCTCGTAATGAAGTGGTGCCTAATTTTACAAGTACATGTATAATATAGCTTAAATGTTTTGGGGGAGGACAGTTGAAGGTTAATTTCCCCCTTTTTTTAAACACATCAGCTGTTTTTGAATGATTGCAAATAAGAATTTAAAAAATAAAATAAAAACTAATTTGTATTTTTCGCCGAGTCTATATTTATGAAGACGATATCCATTTCGTAATAGTACACAAGTACAAATTAAGTACTGACTGAGTACGTATTAATTTGGTCATTACAATTACGATTACAATTACCAATTAATTCATATTCACTTGTTGTTTAATTACACTTCTATTAAAGTACATTCTTACATTATAAATTAAATCATTACATTTAATTACAGTTTCACTGAAGTACATTACAAGTTATTGTTAATTACAGTTAATTACAATTAAACAGTTACTATAACTTTGTTTGTTTTTAGTGTTTCTTTTTAATAGACAATTAAGATGTTAAATATAATACAACGTACATGGCACTTACGAGATAATTTATTTACGAAATAATATGCTATAATATTATGAATTTGAAATCAGAGCGAACGGAGGTATTTTATCTTTGAGGCGCTCGACTCTGTCGTCGTGAGCGGAATTCGATCTTACTAAGCATTTTTTTGAGTTCACCTCGGGAGGAGGTCATATAATTAAAAATAAAAATGAAAAAAATAATACGAGAATGTTTTTTCGCGTTCTCGAACGAACGCCCAAAGTTTCGCGCGTCACAAATTGACATGAGTAAACATAGACTGATAAGTTGATAGGGCATAAGTAGACAATAGGTAGATGAATGAATAAGTAATAAAATTAATAAGGATAGCGGTCAAGAAAGAACATGAATGTAAGAATGAGTATGGTTGAATAATAATGTTTATACTACACAACACACAACCTTATATTAAAGAATTTACCATACATTGCATACGGAAGATGTCCAAATACTAAGAACGTGATTCAGGTACAAAGTATGGGAAAGTAAAGAGAACAAAGTTATTTGTGACGTCATAGTGTATAAGTCGTTATTAGAAAGATGAATTAGAAAAATACAGGAATGAATAAAGACGTACAAATCGAAATTCTATCCAAAACTCGCTTATGCGATTTTTGGTTTCTTATGTAAAAATGGACATTCGAACATAAAACTATACGAACAAAGTATTTGCATGAAGACAATGAATTCATATAATGATGGTGTAGGAATTGTTCATTGTTCACTTTTTACATGCTCCCCTTTTTTTTTTAAATGATATTTATACAATAATATAATAAATTAATACAATACAATACAATTGAGAAAATAACATCGTAACTAATTCAAGTTAGGTGACGAATTTTTTTTACATTACAAGTTTTATACAGAACAAGTGAGTTATTATATAATATAAAGAATTCAAAGATTAATATTTTAATGTAGATAAAAATTAAGTTAGACAAACAATGATATGGTTAAAAATTTTTTAGAAATTTTTTTTTTTTTTTTTTTGTGGGAAAATTACATTCATAATGAATAGGAAAAAGGGAAAAATATAAATCGTACAATCTTAAGCTAATTTTTATTGACTAGTGTAGGTAAAAATAGAATTACGTAATGGATGATGTATAGACCTGTGGTCTAGTGTGTATTTTTGTGTACTAGGTATAAAGTGTGTAGCTGATAATTTCGAGAGACAGATTAGCTGAGAGGATTGTTAAATTAACTGAATAAATGCATGAGCGAGAATTTATATACAGTAAGCAAAAATGATTAAGATTAAATAGCATAGTTTGCACTTACGTAATGAAATAGTTTATTGTGATATTCAATGATTTTAGCATAAGGTTTGTATATATATATATATATAATATATAGTGCGCATACATGCATTTTTATTGACTGTTGTAGGTACAAATCGAATTAAGTAGTGGATGATGTATAATAATTAAGAGGGTTTAGGGTTATAAAATCTTTTAAGTTTAAGCCAGTTATTGTTATTATTATTATCATTATAATTATTATTATATAAAATCCCTTAAGCTCAAGGTCAATTATTATAAAATTCTAAATTACAGGTATCGTTTAGTTGTCGGAAAATTAACCCAAAAATGGGTCATTTAAGTGACTATAGTTACTATATCTAATTGTAAAAACACAATAAAACTTAAACTTTTAAGTTCAAAGAAATGTATAATGGTCATCAAAGAGTTAAAAATAAAAAAACACAACTTAACATAAATTGAGCCATCGTACCAAAGAGGAATTAACCATGGTTGAACCATTTCTCTGGTTGACACAGTTCAACTGGGGTTGGGGGTTTTAAAATAAAATAAAATTAAAAGACAAAGTTTGTAGTACGACATTCGGGGGAATTGAGTGACTAAGCGGGGGATATATAGTCTGAAATTGACAATAAGTCTTTCGTGGAGCACTTTGCTTTTTTTTTTTTTTTAAAAGATTGCTTGTCACACTACATAAAACAAAAATTTAAAAAGTTGAAAAAAAACGGAGGGACGGCATGTTTCTCATATACATTACAATGATTATCAAAGTCATTACAACCTTTTGTAAAAACTGTTTTGGTCACAACAGAAATGTCATTTACCTATATATTTATATACGCAACAATGGCATGAAGAAAAGAGCAGATAGGTCAATTTTCTTCTCACAAACACAAAAAAAAGATTAACTAAAGACACCAAACGGGTCAATTCTGGTTGAATTTAATTCTCTTTTACAACAAAAAAAAAGGTTGAATTAAATTCTTAAATTACATTTTTTTAATTAAATTCTCTTAAATTACAAAGGAAAAGTTGAATTCAATTGACTGCATTGAAAACTAACTTGGGACTTAAAATAAAAAGACTTGGGACTTGAAATAAAAATGACTTGAGACTCGAAATAAAAATGAGGACTTAAAAACTAACTTTTTCAAAACTAACTTTTTTCAAAAACTAACTTTTTTCAAAAACTAACTTTTTCAAAACTAACTTTTTCAAAAATAACTTTTTCAAAACTAACTTTTGTCAAAACTAACTTTTGCAAAACTAACTTTTTCAAAACTAACTTTTTCAAAAACTAACTTTTTCAAAACTAACTTTTTCAAAACTAACTTTTTCAAAACACTTTTTCAAAACTAACTTTTTCAAAACTAACTTTTTCAAAACTAACTTTTCAAAACTAACTTTTCAAAACTAACTTTTTTCAAAACTAGCTTCTGTAATCTCTGGGGCGGTTGTCCCTCTTGGATGCAACCTATTGACTTGACCTCTTATCAAGTATTTTTATAAAATCTCTGGGGCGGTTGCCCGTCTTGGCGCAACTTCTGACTTGACCTCTTTTCAAGTATTCTGAAACTGAAAATGAAACTTAACTGTCTAACTTGAACGCTTGTCAAGTGAAGATTAACTGAAAATTGAAAATGACTGCACTTGATCTTTATCAAGTGGAGACGATTAACCTCTGTTTTGGTTGACCTCTTGGTGCAACCTTCTGACTTGAAAAACTGACTTCAAAAAATGACTTCAAAAATGACTTCAAAAATTACTTCAAAAATGACTTCAAAAAGTGACTTCACAATTACTTCAAGTATCTTATAAATCTCTGGGGTTTGGTTGTCCCTTTGGGTACAACCAACTGAAACTGTCTGAAAACTGAAAATGGAACTTGAAACTGCTTCAAGTAACTCTATAAGTCTATAAACTCTCTCTCTTAATTTGCAAGTCAATTCAATTCAGTAATTGAAAAAAATTTGCAAAACAAAAAATAAAAAAAAATGTAAACAACATTTCACTCGAATGTACGGGCAGGTACATAAAATAAAATTATTCTATACTGAATATAATAGAGCAAATAACTGTGACAATGACTCTGCGAGAAGTGACCCTCCGACAATTGACCCTGCGACAAATGACTCTGCGACAATTGACTGCGACAATTGAATCTGCGACAATTGACTCTCTTTGAAATTAACTCACTTTGAAATTAACTCTCTTTGAAATTAACTCTCTTTGAAATTAACTCTGTTACATTTAACTCTGTTACAATTAACTTTGTTACAATTAACTCTCTGACATTATCTCTCTGACAATTAACTCTCAGACAATTAACTCTCAGACAATTAACTCTCAGACAATTAACTCTCTGTTAAAATTACTTTCAATAAAAACAAATGTATCATGGTGTATGGAATGTTCACAGTGTTCTTGTGAATTCTGACTGGATACTCATATTAACTGTTAATAATAGTGACTTTTCAAATGTTTATAAATTACTTAAAAAAACAACAGTACTTAACAAAATTTTCTATGGGAAATCCTTGAGACGTGTCCTGAAGACTTCTTGCTGGCTACTTCTTCTTGGATGAAAACTAGGCGTGGAGAACTTGGAGTCGTGACACACCAGTTCAAGGGTGGATGTTACGAACAAGAAGTCGTGACACGCCGGTCAACTGGTTTTATCCTGATGCAGGGTAATTTCTATCTTGGCCAAAGAGTGGCCTCTTCTTAAAATCTTCTTCTGCTTAAAATAATCTTCTTATTATCCTGGGGCAGGGTAATTTCTATCCTGGCCATGGGTCTGGGTGTCTCGTATAGACGAGGCGTTCTTGGTTAAGGGACAAGGGGCCTCTGCACCCTGCCCGCAGCGAGGCTGCAGTCCAAAGAAGAGTCTCGTAATGAAGTGGCAAATGAAGTGGTGCCTAATTTTACAAGTACATGTATAATATAGCTTAAATTTTGGGGGAGGACAGTTGAAGGTTAAATTTCCCCCTTTTTTTAAACACATCAGCTGTTTTTGAATGATTGCAAATAAGAATTTAAAAAATAAAAATAAAAACTAATTTGTATTTTTCGCCGAGTCTATATTTATGAAGGACGATATCATTCGTAATAGTACACAAGTACAAATTAAGTACATGACTGAGTACGTATTAATTTTGGTTCATTACAATTACGATTACAATTACCAATTAATTCATATTCACTTGTTGTTTAATTACACTCTATTAAAGTACATTCTTACATTATAAATTAAATCATTACATTTAATTACAGTTTCACTGAAGTACATTACAAGTTATTGTTAATTACAGTTAATTACAATTAAACAGTTACTATAACTTTGTTTTGTTTTAGTGTTTCTTTTTAATAGACAATTAAGATGTTAAATATAATACAACGTACATGGCACTTACGAGATAATTTATTTACGAATAATATGCTATAATATGTTATGAATTTGAAATCAGAGCGAACGGAGGTATTTTATCTTTGAGGCGCTCGACTCTGTCGTCGTGAGCGGAATTCGATCTTACTAAGCATTTTTTTGAGTTCACCTCGGGAGGAGGTCATATAATTAAAAATAAAAATGAAAAAAATAATACGAGAATGTTTTTTCGCGTTCTCGAACGAACGCCCAAAGTTTCGCGCGTCACAAATTGACATGAGTAAACATAGACTGATAAGTTGATAGGGCATAAGTAGACAATAGGTAGATGAATGAATAAGTAATAAAATTAATAAAGGATAGCGGTCAAGAAAGAACATGAATGTAAGAATGAGTATGGTTGAATAATAATGTTTATACTACACAACACCACAACCTTATTATTAAAGAATTTACCATACATTGCATACGGAAGATGTCCAAATACTAAGAACGTGATTCAGTGTACAAAGTATGGGAAAGTAAAGAGAACAAAGTTATTTTGTGACGTCATAGTGTATAAGTCGTTAATAGAAAGATGAATTAGAAAAATACAGGAATGAATAAAGACGTACAAATCGAAATTCTATCCAAAACTCGCTTATGCGATTTTTGGTTTCTTATGTAAAAAGGACATTCGAACATAAAACTATACGAACATAAGTATTGCATGAAGACAATGAATTCATATAATGATGGTGTAGGAATTGTTCATTGTCACTTTTACATTGCTCTCCCTTTTTTTTTAAATGATATTTATACAATAATATAATAAAATTAATACAATACAATACAATTGAGAAAATAACATCGTAACTAATTCAAGTTAGGTGACGAATTTCTTTCCATTACAAGTTTTATACAGAACAAGTGAGTTATTATATAATATAAAAGAATTCAAAGATTAATATTTTAATGTAGATAAACAATTAAGTTAGACAAACAATGATATGGTTAAAATTTTTTAGAAATTTTTTTTTTTTTTTCTGTGGGGAAAATTACATTCATAATGAATAGGAAAAAGGGAAAAAATATAAATCGTACAATCTATAAGCTAATTTTTATTGACTAGTGTAGGTAAAATAGAATTACGTAATGGATGATGTATAGACCTGTGGTCTAGTGTGTATTTTTGTGTACTAGGTATAAAGTGTGTAGCTGATAATTTCGAGAGACAGATTAGCTGAGAGGATTGTTAAATTAACTGAATAAATGCATGAGCGAGAATTTATACAGTAAGCAAAAATGATTAAGATTAAATAGCATAGTTTGCACTTACATAATGAAATAGTTTTATTGTGATATTCAATGATTTTAGCATAAGGTTTGTATATATATATATATATATATATAGTGCGCATACATGCATTTTTATTGACTGTTGTAGGTACAAATCGAATTAAGTAGTGGATGATGTATATAATTTAAGATGGGTTTAGGGTTATAAAATCTTTTAAGTTTAAGCCAGTTATTGTTATTATTATTATCATTATAATTATTATTATTATAAAATCCTTAAGCTCAAGGTCAATTATTATAAAATTCTAAATTACAGGTATCGTTTAGTTGTCGGAAAATTAACCCAAAAATGGGTCATTTAAGTGACTATAGTTACTAATATCTAATTGTAAAACACAATAAAACTTAAACTTTTAAGTTCAAAGAAATGTATAATGGTCATCAAAGAGTTAAAAATAAAAAAACACAACTTAACATAAATTGAGCCATCGTACCAAAGAGGAATTAACCATGGTTGAACCATTTCTCTGGTTGACACAGTTCAACTGGGGTTGGGGGTTTTAAAATAAAATAAAATTAAAGACAAAGTTTGTAGTACGACATTCGGGGGAATTGAGTGACTAAGCGGGGGATATAAGTCTGAAATTGACAATAAGTTTTCGTGAGCACTTTGCTTTTTTTTTTTTTTTTAAAAGATTGCTTGTCACACTACATAAAACAAAAATTTAAAAAGTTGAAAAAAAACGGAGGGACGGCATGTTTCTCATATACATTACAATGATTATCAAAAGTCATTACAACCTTTTGTAAAAACTGTTTTGGTCACAAACAAGAAATGTCATTTACCTATATATTTATATACGCAACAATGGCATGAAAAGAAAAGACAGATAGGTCAATTTTCTTCTCACAAACACAAAAAAAGATTAACTAAAGACACAAACGGGTCAATTCTGGTTGAATTTATTCTCTTTTACAACAAAAATAAAAGGTTGAATTAAATTCTTAAATTACATTTTCTTTAATTAAATTCTCTTAAATTACAAAGGAAAAGTTGAATTCAATTGACTGCATTGAAAACTAACTTGGGACTTAAAATAAAAATGACTTGGGACTTGAAATAAAAATGACTTGAGACTCGAAATAAAAATGACGGGACTTAAAAACTAACTTTTTCAAAACTAACTTTTTCAAAACTAACTTTTTTCAAAACTAACTTTTTCAAAACTAACTTTTTTTCAAAAATAACTTTTTCAAAACTAACTTTTGTCAAAACTAACTTTTGCAAAACTAACTTTTTCAAAACTAACTTTTTCAAAACTAACTTTTTCAAAACTAACTTTTTCAAAACTAACTTTTTCAAAACACTTTTTCAAAACTAACTTTTTCAAAACTAACTTTTTCAAAACTAACTTTTTCAAAACTAACTTTTTCAAAACTAACTTTTTTCAAAACTAGCTTCTGTAATCTCTGGGGCGGTTGTCCCTCTTGGATGCAACCTATTGACTTGACCTCTTATCAAGTATTTTATAAATCTCTGGGGCGGTTGCCCGTCTTGGCGCAACCTTCTGACTTGACCTCTTTTCAAGTATTCTGAAACTGAAAATGAAACTTAACTGTCTAACTTGAACGCTTGTCAAGTGAAGATTAACTGAAAATTGAAAATGACTGCACTTGATCTTTATCAAGTGGAGACGATTAACCTCTGTTTTGGTTGACCCTCTTGGTGCAACCTTCTGACTTGAAAAACTGACTTCAAAAAATGACTTCAAAAAATGACTTCAAAAAATTACTTCAAAAATGACTTCAAAAAGTGACTTCACAATTACTTCAAGTATCTTTATAAATCTCTGGGGTTTGGTTGTCCCTTTTGGGTACAACCAACTGAAACTGTCTGAAAACTGAAAAGGAACTTGAAACTGCTTCAAGTAACTCTATAAGTCTATAAACTCTCTCTCTTAATTTGCAAGTCAATTCAATTCAGTAATTGAAAAAAATTTGCAAACAAAAAATAAAAAAAATGTAAACAACATTTCACTCGAATGTACGGGCGGTACATAAAATAAAATTATTCTATACTGAATATAATAGAGCAAATAACTGTGACAATTGACTCTGCGAGAAGTGACCCTCCGACAATTGACCCTGCGACAAATGACTCTGCGACAATTGACTGCGACAATTGAATCTGCGACAATTGACTCTCTTTGAAATTAACTCACTTTGAAATTAACTCTCTTTGAAATTAACTCTCTTGAAATTAACTCTGTTACATTTAACTCTGTTACAATTAACTTTGTTACAATTAACTCTCTGACAATTATCTCTCTGACAATTAACTCTCAGACAATTAACTCTCAGACAATTAACTCTCAGACAATTAACTCTCTGTTAAAATTACTGTTTCAATAAAAACAAATGTATCACTGGTGTATGGAATGTTCACAGTGTTTCTTGTGAATTCTGACTGGATACTCATTATTAACTGTTAATAATAGTGACTTTTCAAATGTTTATAAATTACTTAAAAAAACAAACAGTACTTAACAAAATTTTCTATGGGGAAATCCTTGAGACGTGTCCTGAAGACTTCTTGCTGGCTACTTCTTCTTGGATGAAAACTAGGCGTGGAGAACTTGGAGTCGTGACACACCAGTTCAAGGGTGGATGTTACGAACAAGAAGTCGTGACACGCCGGTCAACTGGTTTTATCCTGATGCAGGGTAATTTCTATCTTGGCCAAAGAGTGGCCTCTTCTTAAATCTTCTTCTGCTTAAAATAATCTTCTTATTATCCTGGGGCAGGGTAATTTCTATCCTGGCCATGGGTCTGGGGTGTCTCGTATAGACGAGGCGTTCTTGGTTAAGGGACAAGGGGCCTCTGCACCCTGCCCGCAGCGAGGCTGCAGTCCAAAGAAGAGTCTCGTAATGAAGTGGCAAATGAAGTGGTGCCTAATTTTACAAGTACATGTATAATATAGCTTAAATGTTTTGGGGGAGGACAGTTGAAGGTTAAATTTCCCCCCTTTTTTAAACACATCAGCTGTTTTTGAATGATTGCAAATAAGAATTTAAAAAATAAAAATAAAAACTAATTTGTATTTTTCGCCGAGTCTATATTTATGAAGACGATATCATTTCGTAATAGTACACAAGTACAAATTAAGTACATGACTGAGTACGTATTAATTTTGGTTCATTACAATTACGATTACAATTACCAATTAATTCATATTCACTTGTTGTTTAATTACACTTCTATTAAAGTACATTCTTACATTATAAATTAAATCATTACATTTAATTACAGTTTCACTGAAGTACATTACAAGTTTTGTTAATTACAGTTAATTACAATTAAACAGTTACTATAACTTTGTTTTGTTTTTAGTGTTTCTTTTTAATAGACAATTAAGATGTTAAATATAATACAACGTACATGGCACTTACGAGATAATTTATTTACGAAATAATATGCTATAATATGTTATGAATTTGAAATCAGAGCGAACGGAGGTATTTTATCTTTGAGGCGCTCGACTCTGTCGTCGTGAGCGGAATTCGATCTTACTAAGCATTTTTTGAGTTCACCTCGGGAGGAGGTCATATAATTAAAAATAAAAATGAAAAAAATAATACGAGAATGTTTTTTTCGCGTTCTCGAACGAACGCCCAAAGTTTCGCGCGTCACAAATTGACATGAGTAAACATAGACTGATAAGTTGATAGGGCATAAGTAGACAATAGGTAGATGAATGAATAAGTAATAAAATTAATAAAGGATAGCGGTCAAGAAAGAACATGAATGTAAGAATGAGTATGGTTGAATAATAATGTTTATACTACACAACACCACAACCTTATTATTAAAGAATTTACCATACATTGCATACGGAAGATGTCCAAATACTAAGAACGTGATTCAGTGTACAAAGTATGGGAAAGTAAAGAGAACAAAGTTATTTTGTGACGTCATAGTGTATAAGTCGTTAATAGAAAGATGAATTAGAAAAATACAGGAATGAATAAAGACGTACAAATCGAAATTCTATCCAAAACTCGCTTATGCGATTTTTGGTTTCTTATGTAAAAATGGACATTCGAACATAAAACTATACGAACATAAGTATTGCATGAAGACAATGAATTCATATAATGATGGTGTAGGAATTGTTCATTGTTCACTTTTTACATTGCTCTCCCCTTTTTTTTTAAATGATATTTATACAATAATATAATAAAATTAATACAATACAATACAATTGAGAAAATAACATCGTAACTAATTCAAGTTAGGTGACGAATTTTTCTTTACATTACAAGTTTTATACAGAACAAGTGAGTTATTATATAATATAAAAGAATTCAAAGATTAATATTTTAATGTAGATAAACAATTAAGTTAGACAAACAATGATATGGTTAAAATTTTTTTAGAAATTTTTTTTTTTTTTTTCTGTGGGGAAAATTACATTCATAATGAATAGGAAATAGGGAAAAATATAAATCGTACAATCTATAAGCTAATTTTTATTGACTAGTGTAGGTAAAATAGAATTACGTAATGGATGATGTATAGACCTGTGGTCTAGTGTGCATTTTTGTGTACTAGGTATAAAGTGTGTAGCTGATAATTTCGAGAGACAGATTAGCTGAGAGGATTGTTAAATTAACTGAATAAATGCATGAGCGAGAATTTATATACAGTAAGCAAAAATGATTAAGATTAAATAGCATAGTTTGCACTTACGTAATGAAATAGTTTTATTGTGATATTCAATGATTTTAGCATAAGGTTTGTATATATATATATATATATATATATAGTGCGCATACATGCATTTTATTGACTGTTGTAGGTACAAATCGAATTAAGTAGTGGATGATGTATAATAATTTAAGATGGGTTTAGGGTTATAAAATCTTTTAAGTTTAAGCCAGTTATTGTTATTATTATTATCATTATAATTATTATTATTATAAAATCCCTTAAGCTCAAGGTCAATTATTATAAAATTCTAAATTACAGGTATCGTTTAGTTGTCGGAAAATTAACCCAAAAATGGGTCATTAAGTGACTATAGTTACTAATATCTAATTGTAAAACACAATAAAACTTAAACTTTTAAGTTCAAAGAAATGTATAATGGTCATCAAAGAGTTAAAAATAAAAAACAAACTTAACATAAATTGAGCCATCGTACCAAAGAGGAATTAACCATGGTTGAACCATTTCTCTGGTTGACACAGTTCAACTGAGGTTGGGGGTGTTAAAATAAAATAAAATTAAAAGACAAAGTTTGTAGTACGACATTCGGGGGAATTGAGTGACTAAGCGGGGGATATAAGTCTGAAATTGACAATAAGTCTTTCGTGAGCACTTTGCTTTCTTTTTTTTTTTTAAAAGATTGCTTGTCACACAACATAAAACAAAAATTAAAAAAGTTGAAACAAAACGGAGGGACGGCATGTTCCTCATATACATTACAATGATTATCAAAGTCATTACAACCTTGTGTAAAAACTGTTTTGGTCACAAACAATGAAATGTCATTTTACCTATATATTTATATACGCAACAATGGCATGAAAAGAGAAGACAGATAGGTCAATTTTCTTCTCACAAACACAAAAAAAAAGATTAACTAAAGACACAAACGGGTCAATTCTGGTTGAATTTAATTCTCTTTTACAACAAAAATAAAAGGTTGAATTAAATTCTTAAATTACATTTTCTTAAATTAAATTCTCTTAAATTACAAAGGAAAAGTTGAATTCAATTGACTGCATTGAAAACTAACTTGGGACTTAAAATAAAAATGACTTGGGACTTGAAATAAAAATGACTTGAGACTCGAAATAAAAATGACTTGGGACTTAAAAACTAACTTTTTCAAAACTAACTTTTTCAAAACTAACTTTTTCAAAACTAACTTTTTCAAAACACTCTCAAAACTAACTTTTTCAAAACTAACTTTTTCAAAACTAACTTTTTCAAAACTAACTTTTTCGAAACTAACTTTTTCCAAACTAACTTTTTCAAAACTAACTTTTTCAAAACTAACTTTTTCAAAACTAACTTTTTCAAAACTAACTTTTTTCAAAACTAGCTTCTGTAATCTCTGGGGCGGTTGTCCCTCTTGGATGCAACCTATTGACTTGACCTCTTATCAAGTATTTCTATAAATCTCTGGGGCGGTTGCCCGTCTTGGCGCAACCTTCTGACTTGACCTCTTATCAAGTATTCTGAAACTGAAAATGAAACTTAACTGTCTAACTTGAACGCTTGTCAAGTGAAGATTAACTGAAAATGGAAAATGACTGCACTTGATCTTTATCAAGTGGAGACGATTAACCTCTGTTTTGGTTGACCCTCTTGGTGCAACCTTCTGACTTGAAAAACTGACTTCAAAAAATGACTTCAAAAAATGACTTCAAAAAATGACTTCAAAAAATGACTTCAAAAAATGACTTCACAATTACTTCAAGTATCTTTATAAATCTCTGGGGTTTGGTTGTCCCTTTTGGTTACAACCAACTGAAACTGTCTGAAAACTGAAAATGGAACTTGAAACTGCTTCAAGTAACTCTATAAGTCTATAAACTCTCTCTCTTAATTTGCAAGTCAATTCAATTCAGTAATTGAAAAAAATTTGCAAACAAAAAATAAAAAAAATGTAAACAACATTTCACTCGAATATACGGGCAGGTACATAAAATAAAATTATTCTAAACTGAATATAATAGTGCAAATAACTGTGACAATTGACTCTGCGACAAGTGACCCTCCGACAATTGACCCTGCGACAATTGACTCTGCGACAATTGACTCTGCGACAATTGACTCTGCGACAATTGACTCTGCGACAATTGAATCTGCGACAATTGACTCTCTTTGAAATTAACTCTCTTTGAAATTAACTCTCTTTGAAATTAACTCTCTTTGAAATTAACTCTCTGTGACTCTCTGTGTTACAATTAACTCTCTGTGTTACAATTAACCCTCTGTGTTACAATTAACTCTCTTTGAAATTAACTCTCTATGAAATTAACTCTCTTTGAAAATAACTCTCTTTGAAATTAACTCTCTTTGAAATTAACTCTCTTTGAAATTAACTCTCTTTGAAATTAACTCTCTTTGAAATTAACTCTGTTACAATTAACTCTCTGACAATTAACTCTCTGACAATTAACTCTCAGACAATTAACTCTCAGACAATTAACTCTCAGACAATTAACTCTCTGTTAAAATTACTGTTTCAATAAAAACAAATGTATCACTGGTGTATGGAATGTTCAGTGTTTCTTGTGAATTCTGACTGGATACTCATTATTAACTGTTAATAATAGTGACTTTTCAAATGTTTATAAATTACTTAAAAAAACAAACTGTACTTAACAAAATTTTCTATGGGGAAATCCTTGAGACGTGTCCTGAAGACGTCTTGCTGGCTACTTCTTCTTGGATGAAAACTAGGCGTGGAGAACTTGGAGTCGTGACACACCAGTTCAAGGGTGGATGTTACGAACAAGAAGTCGTGACACGCCGGTCAACTGGTTTTATCCTGATGCAGGGTAATTTCTATCTTGGCCAAAGAGTGGCCTCTTCTTAAAATCTTCTTCTGCTTAAAATAATCTTCTTATTATCCTGGGGCAGGGTAATTTGTATCCTGGCCATGGGTCTGGGGTGTCTCGTATAGACGAGGCGTTCTTGGTTAAGGGGCAAGGGGCCTCTGCCCCCTCCCCGCAGCGAGGCTGCAGTCCAAAGAAGAGTCTCGTAATGAAGTGGCAAATGAAGTGGTGCCTAATTTTAGAAGTAAATGTATAATATAGCTTAAATGTTTTGGGGGAGGACAGTTGAAGGTTAAATTTCCCCCCTTTTTTTAAACACATCAGCTGTTTTTGAATGATTGCAAATAAGAATTTAAAAAATAAAAATAAAAACTAATTTGTATTTTTCGCCGAGTCTATATTTATGAAGGCGATATCATTTCGTAATAGTACACAAGTACAAATTAAGTACATGACTGAGTACGTATTAATTTTGGTTCATTACAATTACGATTACAATTACCAATTAATTCATATTCACTTGTTGTTTAATTACACTTCTATTAAAGTACATTCTTACATTATAAATTAAATCATTACATTTAATTACAGTTTCACTGAAGTACATTAAAAGTTATTGTTAATTACAGTTAATTACAATTAAACAGTTACTATAACTTTGTTTTGTTTTTACAGTGTTTCTTATTAATAGACAATTAAGATGTTAAATATAATACAACGTACATGGCACTTACGAGATAATTTATTTACGAAATAATATGCTATAATAGTATGTTATGAATTTGAAATCAGAGCGAACGGAGGTATTTTATCTTTGAGGCGCTCGACTCTGTCGTCGTGAGCGGAATTCGATCTTACTAAGCATTTTTTTGAGTTCACCTCGGGAGGTCATATAATTAAAAATAAAAATGAAAAAAAAATACGAGAATGTTTTTTCGCGTTCTCGAACGAACGCCCAAAGTTTCGCGCGTCACAAATTGACACGACTAAATATAGACTGATAAGTTGATAGGGCATAAATAGACAATAGGTAGATGAATGAATAAGTAATAAAATTAATAAAGGATAGCGGTCAAGAAAGAACATGAATGTAAGAATGAGTATGGTTGAATAATAATTTATACTACACAACACCACAACCTTATTATTAAAGAATTTACCATACATTGCATACGGAAGATGTCCAAATACTAAGAACGTGATTCAGTGTACAAAGTATGGGAAAGTAAAGAGAACAAAGTTATTTTGTGACGTCATAGTGTATAAGTCGTTATTAGAAAGATGAATTAGAAAAATACAGGAATGAATAAAGAGTACAAATCGAAATTCTATCCAAAACTCGCTTATGCGATTTTTGGTTTCTTATGTAAAAATGGACATTCGAACATAAAACTATACGAACATAAGTATTGCATGAAGACAATGAATTCATATAATGATGGTGTAGGAATTGTTCATTGTTCACTTTTTACATTGCTCTCCCCTTTTTTTTTTTAAATGATATTTATACAATAATATAATAAAATTAATACAATACAATACAATTGAGAAAATAACATCGTAACTAATTCAAGTTAGGTGACGAATTTTTCTTTACATTACAAGTTTTATACAGAACAAGTGAGTTATTATATAATATAAAAGAATTCAAAGATTAATATTTTAATGTAGATAAACAATTAAGTTAGACAAACAATGATATGGTTAAAAATTTTTTAGAAATTTTTTTTTTTTTTTTGTGGGGAAAATTACATTCATAATGAATAGGAAAAAGGGAAAAATATAAATCGTACAATCTATAAGCTAATTTTTATTGACTAGTGTAGGTAAAAATAGAATTACGTAATGGATGATGTATAGACCTGTGGTCTAGTGTGTATTTTTGTGTACTAGGTATAAAGTGTGTAGCTGATAATTTCGAGAGACAGATTAGCTGAGAGGATTGTTAAATTAACTGAATAAATGCATGACCGAGAATTTACTGTATATACAGTAAGCAAAAATGATTAAGATTAAATAGCATAGTTTGCACTTACGTAATGAAATAGTTTTATTGTGATATTTAATGATTTTAGCATAAGGTTTGTATATATATATATATATATATATATATATATATATATATATATATATATAGTGCGCATACATGCATTTTTATTGACTGTTGTAGGTACAAATCGAATTAAGTAGTGGATGATGTATAATAATTTAAGATGGGTTTAGGGTTATAAAATCTTTTAAGTTTAAGCCAGTTATTGTTATTATTATTATCATTATAATTATTATTATTATAAAATCCCTTAAGCTCAAGGTCAATTATTATAAAATTCTAAATTACAGGTATCGTTTAGTTGTCGGAAAATTAACCCAAAAATGGGTCATTTAAGTGACTATAGTTACTAATATCTAATTGTAAAACACAATAAAACTTAAACTTTTAAGTTCAAAGAAATGTATAATGGTCATCAAAGAGTTAAAAATAAAAAAACACAACTTAACATAAATTGAGCCATCGTACCAAAGAGGAATTAACCATGGTTGAACCATTTCTCTGGTTGACACAGTTCAACTGGGGTTGGGGGTTTTAAAATAAAATAAAATTAAAAGACAAAGTTTGTAGTACGACATTCGGGGGAATTGAGTGACTAAGCGGGGGATATAAGTCTGAAATTGACAATAAGTCTTTCGTGAGCACTTTGCTTTTTTTTTTTTTTTTAAAAAAAGATTGCTTGTCACACTACATAAAACAAAAATTTAAAAAGTTGAAAAAAAACGGAGGGACGGCATGTTTCTCATATACATTACAATGATTATCAAAGTCATTACAACCTTTTGTAAAAACTGTTTTGGTCAAAACAATGAAATGTCATTTTACCTATATATTTATATACGCAACAATGGCATGAAAAGAAAAGACAGATAGGTCAATTTTCTTCTCACAAACACAAAAAAAAGATTAACTAAAGACACAAACGGGGTCAATTCTGGTGA
>JAJOZX010015619.1:0-48885 GCA_023014485.1 Bathynomus jamesi | reverse complement strand
ATTTCATAGTAGTACATAAGTATAATTTAAGTACACGACTGAGTACATTTTCGTTTGGGTTTATTACAATTACGATTACAATTACCAATTAATTTATATTCACTTATTATTCTTTAATTAAACTTCCATTTAAAGTACATTCTTACATTATATATTAAATCATTACATTTAATTACAGTTTCAATGAAGTACATTAAAAGTTATTATTAATTACAGTTTCATTAAAGTACATTACGTTATATTAAATTAAAGTATTACAGTTAATTACAATTAAACAGTTACTATAACTTTGTTTTGTTTTTACAGTGTTTCATATCAATAGACAATTAAGATGTTAGAAATATAATACAAAGTACATGGGCACATACGGTATGAATTTATATACAACATAATATGTTATAATATGTTATAACATGTTATAAATTTGAAATCAGAGCGAGAGGAGATATTTATCTTAGAAGCGTTCGATTTTGCTGTGATTAGCGAATTCGATCACTTACCTAAGCATTTTGGAGTTCATTGCGGGAGGTGATATAATAAAAAATTAAAAAAAAAATAATACGAGAACGTATTTGTGCGTTTTCGAAAGAATGCATAAAGTTTTGCGTTTCATAGACTGACACGAGTAAAAATGAATATTTAATAAAATTTATATAGGATAATGGTCAAGATTATACTATTTATACTACATAACATATAAATAATGACTTCTATAGAGTGTACAGTTTTTATTATGATGTTAAAGAATTTTCATACATTGAATACTAGAGATATGATGAAGGGAAATTAATGACGGGAAAATGTGACGTCATATTTATTGAATTTGTACGTATAGTACAAATCATTATTAGGAAGATTTCAAGGACGAATTAGAGACAAAGAGTGGGTATTAATGACTAAGAAGTACAACTACGGGTTCCAATCCTGTCATATGCAATGTGTATGCATAATTTAGGGTCGAGGGTGAGATGCAAGACAATCATAATTAATTATAATAAATTCTATAACAAATGAAAAATGGAAAAATGGATACGACTAAACCATAGAAATGGCAGATCGTAGGGTTGTGACACAAACGAAAATAGAAAGCTACAAATAAATTTTCTATCCAAACTCGCGTTAAGCGATTTTGGTTCTTATGTAAAAATGAATATTGATTATTCATTGTTCATTTTTACATTGCTCTCCCCTTTAAAATGATATGTATACAATAATATAATGGGATACAATTAATACAATACAAATGAGAAAATAACATCCTAACTACTTCAAGTTAGATCACGAATTTTTCTTTACATTACAAATTTTTATACAGAACAAGTGAGTTCGGGGGTTTGGGTACAATGCAGAGTAATCAAATCTTTAACATGACACTTGCTTAGAGAGTTTTATAAAGTATAAAAATTCAAAGATTAAAACTTTAATTTTAGACAAACAATTAAGTTAGACAAACAATGATAGTTAAATTTTTTTTACAAATTTTATTTTTTTGTGGGAAAAATTACATACATGATGAGTAGTAGATAAAAGGGAAAAACGTAAATCGTACAATCTATAAACTAATTTTTAGTGACTATTGTAGGTACAAATCGAATTACGTAGTGGATGATGTATAGACCTGTGGTCTAGTGTGTATTTGGGTGTATTAGGTACAAAGTGTGTATCTTACAATTTTGAGGGACAGATTAGCTGAGAGGATTGTTAAATTAACTGAATAAATGCTTGAGCAAAAATTTATATATAGTAAGCAAAAATGCTTAAGACTATAAATAGCATAGTTAGCACTTACACGCAATGAAATAGAGTTTATCGTGATAACCAATGATTTTAGCATAAGGTTTGTATATATAGTATATATAGTGTACGTAAATGTGTGTGTGTATGTGTAGGGATTTGGAAGGTTTTTGAATTAACAAAGTTTAAAAATAATGTATAATAATTTAAGATGGGTTTAGGGTTATAAAATCTTTTAAGTTTAAGTCAATTATTGTTAAAATCTAATTACAGGTAGTATTAATGATGGTGTATGCATACGAGTTTCATGTGAAAGTGACTTGAAGTACTGAAAGAAAATGAATTCGAATATGTGTCAAAAGTAATAGAATTCAATTAGGATTATCGATTTTACGTAATTAAATCAGTTACACGTATATTAAGGTAATAAAAAAAACGAACTTAGAGAACCTTACAATTAATGAAAGTAAATCTAGCGGTATTAAAAATTAAATTTTGAAGATGGAATTAAATTCGACTAGTAACATTCCTAGCTATATATGAACTATATAACCATTAACATTAACCAGAAGTATCGGTACGATAATTGAATTAAGAAAATTAAGAATACAAATTAAAAATAGAAATCAATTATGCATTTTAATGAACTAAACATATAGTATACTTAAAAATTAAAAAAACACAATTTAACATAAATTGAGGTTATGTTTCATAGTACCAAAGAGGAATTAACCATGGTTGAACCATTTCTATGGTTGACACGGTTCAACTGGGGTTGGGGGTGTTAAAATAAAATAAAATAAAAAGACAAAGTTCGGAGTACGACATTCGGGGGAATTGAGTGACTAAGCAGGGGGTATAAGTCTGAAATTGACAATTACATCTTTTCGTGAGCACTTTGCTCTTTTTTTTTTTTAAAAAAAAAAGATTGTTTGTCACACTACTTAGAACAAAAATTAAAAGTGTTGAAACAAAACGGAGGGACGGCATGTTCCTCATATACATTACAATAATTATCCAAATCGTTACAACCTTTGTAAAAACGGTTTTGGTTACAAATAATAAAATACATAACTATATGGCAGATCGTAGGGTTGTGACACAAACGAAAATAGAAAGCTACAAATAATTTTTTTATCCAAACTCGCGTTAAGCGATTTTGGTTCTTATGTAAAAATGAATATTGATTATTCATTGTTCATTTTTACATTGCTCTCCCCTTTAAAATGATATGTATACAATATATAATAGGATACAATTAATACAATACAAATGAGAAAATAACATCCAAACTACTTCAAGTTAGATCACGAATTTTTCTTTACATTACAAATTTTTATGCAGAACAAGTGAGTTCGGGGGTTTGGGTACAATGCAGAGTAATCAAATCTTTAACATGACACTTGCTTAGAGAGTTTTATAAAGTATAAAAATTCAAAGATTAAAACTTTAATTTTAGACAAACAATTAAGTTAGACAAACAATGATGGTTAAATTTTTTTTTAAATTTTATTTTTTTGTGGGAAAAATTACATACATGATGAGTAGTAGATAAAAGGGAAAAACGTAAATCGTACAATCTATAAACTAATTTTTAGTGAATATTGTAGGTACAAATCAAATTACGTAGTGGATGATGTATAGACCTGTGAACTATTGTGTATTTGGGTGTATTAGGTACAAAGTGTGTATCTTACAATTTTGAGGGACAGATTAGCTGAGAGGATTGTTAAATTAACTGAATAAATGCCTAAGGAAAAATTTATATATAGTAAGCAAAAATGCTTAAGACTATATAAATAGCATAGTTAGCACTTACACGCAATGAAATAGAGTTTATCGTGATAACCAATGATTTTAGCATAAGGTTTGTATATATAGTATATATAGTGTACGTAAATGTGTGTGTGTATGTGTAGGGATTTGGAAGGTTTTTGAATTAACAAAGTTTAAAAATAATGTATAATAATTTAAGATGGGTTTAGGGTTATAAAATCTTTTAAGTTTAAGTCAATTATTGTTAAAATCTAATTACAGGTAGTATTAATGATGGTGTATGCATACGAGTTTCATGTGAAAGTGACTTGAAGTACTGAAAGAAAATGAATTCGAATATGTGTCAAAAGTAATAGAATTCAATTAGGATTATCGATTTTACGTAATTAAATCAGTTACACGTATATTAAGGTAATAAAAAAACGAACTTAGAGGACCTTACAATTAATGAAAGTAAATCTAGCGGTATTAAAAATTAAATTTTGAAGATGGAATTAAATTCGACTAGGAACATTCCTAGCTAAATATGGACTATATAACCATTAACATTAACCAGAAGTATCGGTACGATAATTGAATTAAGAAAATTAAGAATACAAATTAAAAATAGAAATCAATTATGCATTTTAATGAACTAAACATATAGTATACTTAAAAATAAAAAAACACAATTTAACATAAATTGAGGTTATGTTTCATAGTACCAAAGAGGAATTAACCATGGTTGAACCATTTCTATGGTTGACACGGTTCAACTGGGGTTGGGGGTGTTAAAATAAAATAAAATAAAAAGACAAAGTTCGGAGTACGACATTCGGGGGAATTGAGTGACTAAGCAGGGGGTATAAGTCTGAAATTGACAATTACATCTTTTCGTGAGCACTTTGCTCTTTTTTTTTTTTAAAAAAAAGATTGCTTGTCACACTACTTAGAACAAAAATTAAAAGAGTTGAAACAAAACGGAGGGACGGCATGTTCCTCATATACATTACAATAATTATCCAAATCGTTACAACCTTTGTAAAAACGGTTTTGGTTACAAATAATAAAATACATAACTATATATTTATATACGCAATAATGGCATGGAAAGAAAAGACATCGGTCAATTTTCTTCTTACAAAAAAAAAAGGTTAACTAAAGACACAAACCGGTCAATTCAGGTTGAATTTAATTCTCTTTTACAACAAAAAAAGGTTGAATTAAATTCTTAAATTACATTTTCTTAAATTAAATTCTCTTAAACTACTAAGAAAAAGTTGAATTCAATTGACTGCATTGAAATGACTGGGGACTTGAAAACTGACTGGGGACTTGAAAACTGACTGGGGACTTGAAAACTGACTGGGGACTTGACACTTGAAAACTGACTTCGAAACTTGAAACTTGAAAACTGACTTCGAAACTTGAAACTTGAAAACTGACTTCGAAACTTGAAACTTGAAAACTGACTTCGAAACTTGAAAACTGACTGAGACTCGAAACTTGAAACTGTCTGACTTGAACTCTATCAAGTATCTTGAAACTAAAACTGTTTAACTTGAACTCTATCAAGTATTTTGAAACTGAAACTGTCTAACTTGAACTCTATCAAGTATCTTGAAACTGAAACTGTCTAACTTGAACTCTATCAAGTATCTTGAAACTGAAACTCTCTAACTTGAACTCTATCAAGTATCTTGAAACTGAACTGACTAAAATTGACTGCACTTGAACTCTATCAAGTGGAGTCTACTGAAAACGAAACTGACTTGCACTTGAACTGCTATCAAGTGAAGACTATTAATCTCTGGGGTTTGGTTGTCCCTCTTCGATGCAACCAATTAACTGAAATTAACTGAAAACGGAAAATGACTGCACTTGATCTCTATCAAGTGGAGACTATTAACCTCTGTGGTTTGGTTGTCCCTCTTGGATGCAACCAATTAACTGAAATTAACTGAAAATGGAAAATGACTGCACTTGATCTCTATCATGTGGATACTATTAACCTCTGTGGTTTGGTTGTCCCTCTTGGATGCAACCAATTAACTGAAATTAACTGAAAATGGAAAATGACTGCACTTGATCTCTATCAAGTGGATACTATTAACCTTTGGGGTTTGGTTGTCCCTCTTGGTGCAAGCGACTTACTTGAAATGCAATCAAGTATCTCTATAAACGATAAACTCTCTATAAACTCTCTCTTTCTTAATTTGCAAGTCAATACAATTCAATAATTTGAAAAAAATTGTAAATAAAAAAAAAATGTAAACAACATTTCACTCGAATGTACGCGAAGGTACGATACTATTATGTTTGGTACATAAAATAAAATTATTCTATATTAACTAAAATAGTGAAAATAACTCTGAAATTAATTCTGTGACATTTAACTCTGTGACAATTAACTGTTTCACTCAAAAAAATGTATCACTGTTGTATGGAATGTTCACTGTGTTTCTTGTAAATTCTGACTTGATACTCATTATTAACTGTTAATAATACTGACTTTTCAAGTGTTTATAAATTACTTAAAAAAACAAACTGTACTTAACAAAATTTCTACGGCGAAGTCCTTGAGACGTGTCCTGAATACGTCTTGCTGGCTACTTCTTCTTGGATGAAAACCAGGCGTGGAGAACTTGGAGTCGTTACACACCGGTTCAAGGGTGGATGTGACGAATAGAAGTCGTGACACGCCGGTCAAATGGTGGGTCGCCACTTGATAAAGTCTTGGCTACAGACTCGCCAGACTGTTATGCCAATATCTTCAATGTGCTTGGATCGTCTTGATTTTTATCCTGATGCAGGGTCGCCAGACTGTTAACCCCTCCGTCTATGGCCCTGGGGTGGTTCGGAGTCGACGGGGGTTCTGGTTAGGAGGCAGCAACGGATATTTCTTCTATAACATTCTAATTCTTTTCGGTCGCCAGACTGTTTGACCCAATATCTTCTATGGTGCTTCGGTTGTCTCTTTCTCTCGCTTTATGGGGTCGACAGTTGTTAATTCTTCTCTTTCTATAATACTCTGATACTTTCTCTGATACTAAATATTATCGACTTTTCTTTTATAACTTATCGACTTAACTGACTAAGTTCTTCTGAAGAGAGCACGGCTCGAAGGGGAAAATAAAAAGTTTCTCTTACTGTAGTTTACTTCTAAAAATGTACAGGTAGTCCTCTGAATTTCCAGGGGTAGAGGTTCGACCTCTTTCAACCATGGCTCAGGCCGGAATCTAAAAAAAATTAAGGAGGCAAGGGGCCTCTGCCCCTCCTCGCAGCGAGGCTGCTAACAAGAAAGTGTTAATCGAAGTGAAGTCTAAGACGAAGAAGAAGAAGAAGTGACATTATTTTACAATTTATGATTTATATATTATCTAAATATTGGGGGAATGCAGTTGAAGGTTAAGTTTCCCCCCTTTTAAACACATGATCAATTGTTTGAAAGATTCCAAATAAAAATTTAAAAAATAAAAATAAAAACTAATCGTATTTTTTTTGCCGAGTCTTCATTTCTGAAGGCGATATCATTTCATAGTAGTACATAAGTATAATTTAAGTACACGACTGAGTACATTTTCGTTTGGGTTTATTACAATTACGATTACAATTACCAATTAATTTATATTCACTTATTATTCTTTAATTAAACTTCCATTTAAAGTACATTCTTACATTATATATTAAATCATTACATTTAATTACAGTTTCAATGAAGTACATTAAAAGTTATTATTAATTACAGTTTCATTAAAGTACATTACGTTATATTAAATTAAAGTATTACAGTTAATTACAATTAAACAGTTACTATAACTTTGTTTTGTTTTTACAGTGTTTCATATCAATAGACAATTAAGATGTTAGAAATATAATACAAAGTACATGGGCACATACGGTATGAATTTATATACAACATAATATGTTATAATATGTTATAACATGTTATAAATTTGAAATCAGAGCGAGAGGAGATATTTATCTTAGAAGCGTTCGATTTTGCTGTGATTAGCGAATTCGATCACTTACCTAAGCATTTTGGAGTTCATTGCGGGAGGTGATATAATAAAAAATTTAAAAAAAAAATAATACGAGAACGTATTTGTGCGTTTTCGAAAGAATGCATAAAGTTTTGCGTTTCATAGACTGACACGAGTAAAAATGAATATTTAATAAAATTTATATAGGATAATGGTCAAGATTATACTATTTATACTACATAACATATAAATAATGACTTCTATAGAGTGTACAGTTTTTATTATGATGTTAAAGAATTTTCATACATTGAATACTAGAGATATGATGAAGGGAAATTAATGACGGGAAAATGTGACGTCATATTTATTGAATTTGTACGTATAGTACAAATCATTATTAGGAAGATTTCAAGGACGAATTAGAGACAAAGAGTGGGTATTAATGACTAAGAAGTACAACTACGGGTTCCAATCCTGTCATATGCAATGTGTATGCATAATTTAGGGTCGAGGGTGAGATGCAAGACAATCATAATTAATTATAATAAATTCTATAACAAATGAAAAATGGAAAAATGGATACGACTAAACCATAGAAATGGCAGATCGTAGGGTTGTGACACAAACGAAAATAGAAAGCTACAAATAAATTTTCTATCCAAACTCGCGTTAAGCGATTTTGGTTCTTATGTAAAAATGAATATTGATTATTCATTGTTCATTTTTACATTGCTCTCCCCTTTAAAATGATATGTATACAATAATATAATGGGATACAATTAATACAATACAAATGAGAAAATAACATCCTAACTACTTCAAGTTAGATCACGAATTTTTCTTTACATTACAAATTTTTATACAGAACAAGTGAGTTCGGGGGTTTGGGTACAATGCAGAGTAATCAAATCTTTAACATGACACTTGCTTAGAGAGTTTTATAAAGTATAAAAATTCAAAGATTAAAACTTTAATTTTAGACAAACAATTAAGTTAGACAAACAATGATAGTTAAATTTTTTTTACAAATTTTATTTTTTTGTGGGAAAAATTACATACATGATGAGTAGTAGATAAAAGGGAAAAACGTAAATCGTACAATCTATAAACTAATTTTTAGTGACTATTGTAGGTACAAATCGAATTACGTAGTGGATGATGTATAGACCTGTGGTCTAGTGTGTATTTGGGTGTATTAGGTACAAAGTGTGTATCTTACAATTTTGAGGGACAGATTAGCTGAGAGGATTGTTAAATTAACTGAATAAATGCTTGAGCAAAAATTTATATATAGTAAGCAAAAATGCTTAAGACTATATAAATAGCATAGTTAGCACTTACACGCAATGAAATAGAGTTTATCGTGATAACCAATGATTTTAGCATAAGGTTTGTATATATAGTATATATAGTGTACGTAAATGTGTGTGTGTATGTGTAGGGATTTGGAAGGTTTTTGAATTAACAAAGTTTAAAAATAATGTATAATAATTTAAGATGGGTTTAGGGTTATAAAATCTTTTAAGTTTAAGTCAATTATTGTTAAAATCTAATTACAGGTAGTATTAATGATGGTGTATGCATACGAGTTTCATGTGAAAGTGACTTGAAGTACTGAAAGAAAATGAATTCGAATATGTGTCAAAAGTAATAGAATTCAATTAGGATTATCGATTTTACGTAATTAAATCAGTTACACGTATATTAAGGTAATAAAAAAACGAACTTAGAGAACCTTACAATTAATGAAAGTAAATCTAGCGGTATTAAAAATTAAATTTTGAAGATGGAATTAAATTCGATAGTAACATTCCTAGCTATATAAACTTATAACCATTAACATTAACCAGAAGTCGGTACGATAATGAATTAAGAAAATTAAGAATACAAATTAAAAAGAGAAATCAATTATGCATTTTAATGAACTAAACATATAGTATACTTAAAAATTAAAAAAACACAATTTAACATAAATTGAGGTTATGTTTCATAGTACCAAAGAGGAATTAACCATGGTTGAACCATTTCTATGGTTGACACGGTTCAACTGGGGTTGGGGGTGTTAAAATAAAATAAATAAAAAGACAAAGTTCGAGTACGACATTCGGGGAATTGAGTGACTAAGCAGGGGGTATAAGTCTGAAATTGACAATTACATCTTTTCGTGAGCACTTTGCTCTTTTTTTTTTTAAAAAAAAAAGATTGTTTGTCACACTACTTAGAACAAAAATTAAAAGTGTTGAAACAAAACGGAGGACGGCATGTTCCTCATATACATTACAATAATTATCCAAATCGTTACAACCTTTGTAAAAACGGTTTTGGTTACAAATAATAAAATACATAACTATGGCAGATCGTAGGGTTGTGACACAAACGAAAATAGAAAGCTACAAATAATTTTTTTATCCAACTCGCGTTAAGCGATTTTGGTTCTTATGTAAAATGAATATTGATTATTCATTGTTCATTTTTACATTGCTCTCCCCTTTAAAATGATATGTATACAATAATATAATAGGATACAATTAATACAATACAAATGAGAAAATAACATCCAAACTACTTCAAGTTAGATCACGAATTTTTCTTTACATTACAAATTTTTATGCAGAACAAGTGAGTTCGGGGGTTTGGGTACAATGCAGAGTAATCAAATCTTTAACATGACACTTGCTTAGAGAGTTTTATAAAGTATAAAAATTCAAAGATTAAAACTTTAATTTTAGACAAACAATTAAGTTAGACAAACAATGATGGTTAAATTTTTTTAAATTTTATTTTTTTGTGGGAAAAATTACATACATGATGAGTAGTAGATAAAAGGGAAAAACGTAAATCGTACAATCATAAACTAATTTTTAGTGAATATTGTAGGTACAAATCAAATTACGTAGTGGATGATGTATAGACCTGTGAACTATTGTGTATTGGGTGTATTAGGTACAAAGTGTGTATCTTACAATTTTGAGGGACAGATTAGCTGAGAGGATTGTTAAATTAACTGAATAAATGCCTAAGGAAAAATTTATATATAGTAAGCAAAAATGCTTAAGACTATATAAATAGCATAGTTAGCACTTACACGCAATGAAATAGAGTTTATCGTGATAACCAATGATTTTAGCATAAGGTTGTATATATGTATATATAGTGTACGTAAATGTGTGTGTGTATGTGTAGGGATTTGGAAGGTTTTTGAATTAACAAAGTTTAAAAATAATGTATAATAATTTAAGATGGGTTTAGGGTTATAAAATCTTTTAAGTTTAAGTCAATTATTGTTAAAATCTAATTACAGGTAGTATTAATGATGGTGTATGCATACGAGTTTCATGTGAAAGTGACTTGAAGTACTGAAAGAAAATGAATTCGAATATGTGTCAAAAGTAATAGAATTCAATTAGGATTATCGATTTTACGTAATTAAATCAGTTACACGTATATTAAGGTAATAAAAAAAACGAACTTAGAGGACCTTACAATTAATGAAAGTAAATCTAGCGGTATTAAAAATTAAATTTTGAAGATGGAATTAAATTCGACTAGGAACATTCCTAGCTAAATATGGACTATATAACCATTAACATTAACCAGAAGTATCGGTACGATAATTGAATTAAGAAAATTAAGAATACAAATTAAAAATAGAAATCAATTATGCATTTTAATGAACTAAACATATAGTATACTTAAAAATAAAAAAACACAATTTAACATAAATTGAGGTTATGTTTCATAGTACCAAAGAGGAATTAACCATGGTTGAACCATTTCTATGGTTGACACGGTTCAACTGGGGTTGGGGGTGTTAAAATAAAATAAAAAAAAAGACAAAGTTCGGAGTACGACATTCGGGGGAATTGAGTGACTAAGCAGGGGGTATAAGTCTGAAATTGACAATTACATCTTTTCGTGAGCACTTTGCTCTTTTTTTTTTTAAAAAAAAAGATTGCTTGTCACACTACTTAGAACAAAAATTAAAAGAGTTGAAACAAAACGGAGGGACGGCATGTTCCTCATATACATTACAATAATTATCCAAATCGTTACAACCTTTGTAAAAACGGTTTTGGTTACAAATAATAAAATACATAACTATATATTTATATACGCAATAATGGCATGGAAAGAAAAGACATCGGTCAATTTTCTTCTTACAAAAAAAAAAGGTTAACTAAAGACACAAACCGGTCAATTCAGGTTGAATTTAATTCTCTTTTACAACAAAAAAAGGTTGAATTAAATTCTTAAATTACATTTTCTTAAATTAAATTCTCTTAAACTACTAAGAAAAAGTTGAATTCAATTGACTGCATTGAAATGACTGGGGACTTGAAAACTGACTGGGGACTTGAAAACTGACTGGGGACTTGAAAACTGACTGGGGACTTGACACTTGAAAACTGACTTCGAAACTTGAAACTTGAAAACTGACTTCGAAACTTGAAACTTGAAAACTGACTTCGAAACTTGAAACTTGAAAACTGACTTCGAAACTTGAAAACTGACTGAGACTCGAAACTTGAAACTGTCTGACTTGAACTCTATCAAGTATCTTGAAACTAAAACTGTTTAACTTGAACTCTATCAAGTATTTTGAAACTGAAACTGTCTAACTTGAACTCTATCAAGTATCTTGAAACTGAAACTGTCTAACTTGAACTCTATCAAGTATCTTGAAACTGAAACTCTCTAACTTGAACTCTATCAAGTATCTTGAAACTGAACTGACTAAAATTGACTGCACTTGAACTCTATCAAGTGGAGTCTACTGAAAACGAAACTGACTTGCACTTGAACTGCTATCAAGTGAAGACTATTAATCTCTGGGGTTTGGTTGTCCCTCTTCGATGCAACCAATTAACTGAAATTAACTGAAAACGGAAAATGACTGCACTTGATCTCTATCAAGTGGAGACTATTAACCTCTGTGGTTTGGTTGTCCCTCTTGGATGCAACCAATTAACTGAAATTAACTGAAAATGGAAAATGACTGCACTTGATCTCTATCATGTGGATACTATTAACCTCTGTGGTTTGGTTGTCCCTCTTGGATGCAACCAATTAACTGAAATTAACTGAAAATGGAAAATGACTGCACTTGATCTCTATCAAGTGGATACTATTAACCTTTGGGGTTTGGTTGTCCCTCTTGGTGCAAGCGACTTACTTGAAATGCAATCAAGTATCTCTATAAACGATAAACTCTCTATAAACTCTCTCTTTCTTAATTTGCAAGTCAATACAATTCAATAATTTGAAAAAAATTGTAAATAAAAAAAAAATGTAAACAACATTTCACTCGAATGTACGCGAAGGTACGATACTATTATGTTTGGTACATAAAATAAAATTATTCTATATTAACTAAAATAGTGAAAATAACTCTGAAATTAATTCTGTGACATTTAACTCTGTGACAATTAACTGTTTCACTCAAAAAAATGTATCACTGTTGTATGGAATGTTCACTGTGTTTCTTGTAAATTCTGACTTGATACTCATTATTAACTGTTAATAATACTGACTTTTCAAGTGTTTATAAATTACTTAAAAAAACAAACTGTACTTAACAAAATTTCTACGGCGAAGTCCTTGAGACGTGTCCTGAATACGTCTTGCTGGCTACTTCTTCTTGGATGAAAACCAGGCGTGGAGAACTTGGAGTCGTTACACACCGGTTCAAGGGTGGATGTGACGAATAGAAGTCGTGACACGCCGGTCAAATGGTGGGTCGCCACTTGATAAAGTCTTGGCTACAGACTCGCCAGACTGTTATGCCAATATCTTCAATGTGCTTGGATCGTCTTGATTTTTATCCTGATGCAGGGTCGCCAGACTGTTAACCCCTCCGTCTATGGCCCTGGGGTGGTTCGGAGTCGACGGGGGTTCTGGTTAGGAGGCAGCAACGGATATTTCTTCTATAACATTCTAATTCTTTTCGGTCGCCAGACTGTTTGACCCAATATCTTCTATGGTGCTTCGGTTGTCTCTTTCTCTCGCTTTATGGGGTCGACAGTTGTTAATTCTTCTCTTTCTATAATACTCTGATACTTTCTCTGATACTAAATATTATCGACTTTTCTTTTATAACTTATCGACTTAACTGACTAAGTTCTTCTGAAGAGAGCACGGCTCGAAGGGGAAAATAAAAAGTTTCTCTTACTGTAGTTTACTTCTAAAAATGTACAGGTAGTCCTCTGAATTTCCAGGGGTAGAGGTTCGACCTCTTTCAACCATGGCTCAGGCCGGAATCTAAAAAAAATTAAGGAGGCAAGGGGCCTCTGCCCCTCCTCGCAGCGAGGCTGCTAACAAGAAAGTGTTAATCGAAGTGAAGTCTAAGACGAAGAAGAAGAAGAAGTGACATTATTTTACAATTTATGATTTATATATTATCTAAATATTGGGGGAATGCAGTTGAAGGTTAAGTTTCCCCCCTTTTAAACACATGATCAATTGTTTGAAAGATTCCAAATAAAAATTTAAAAAAATAAAAATAAAAACTAATCGTATTTTTTTGCCGAGTCTTCATTTCTGAAGGCGATATCATTTCATAGTAGTACATAAGTATAATTTAAGTACACGACTGAGTACATTTTCGTTTGGGTTTATTACAATTACGATTACAATTACCAATTAATTTATATTCACTTATTATTCTTTAATTAAACTTCCATTTAAAGTACATTCTTACATTATATATTAAATCATTACATTTAATTACAGTTTCAATGAAGTACATTAAAAGTTATTATTAATTACAGTTTCATTAAAGTACATTACGTTATATTAAATTAAAGTATTACAGTTAATTACAATTAAACAGTTACTATAACTTTGTTTTGTTTTTACAGTGTTTCATATCAATAGACAATTAAGATGTTAGAAATATAATACAAAGTACATGGGCACATACGGTATGAATTTATATACAACATAATATGTTATAATATGTTATAACATGTTATAAATTTGAAATCAGAGCGAGAGGAGATATTTATCTTAGAAGCGTTCGATTTTGCTGTGATTAGCGAATTCGATCACTTACCTAAGCATTTTGGAGTTCATTGCGGGAGGTGATATAATAAAAAATTAAAAAAAAAAATAATACGAGAACGTATTTGTGCGTTTTCGAAAGAATGCATAAAGTTTTGCGTTTCATAGACTGACACGAGTAAAAATGAATATTTAATAAAATTTATATAGGATAATGGTCAAGATTATACTATTTATACTACATAACATATAAATAATGACTTCTATAGAGTGTACAGTTTTTATTATGATGTTAAAGAATTTTCATACATTGAATACTAGAGATATGATGAAGGGAAATTAATGACGGGAAAATGTGACGTCATATTTATTGAATTTGTACGTATAGTACAAATCATTATTAGGAAGATTTCAAGGACGAATTAGAGACAAAGAGTGGGTATTAATGACTAAGAAGTACAACTACGGGTTCCAATCCTGTCATATGCAATGTGTATGCATAATTTAGGGTCGAGGGTGAGATGCAAGACAATCATAATTAATTATAATAAATTCTATAACAAATGAAAAATGGAAAAATGGATACGACTAAACCATAGAAATGGCAGATCGTAGGGTTGTGACACAAACGAAAATAGAAAGCTACAAATAAATTTTCTATCCAAACTCGCGTTAAGCGATTTTGGTTCTTATGTAAAAATGAATATTGATTATTCATTGTTCATTTTTACATTGCTCTCCCCTTTAAAATGATATGTATACAATAATATAATGGGATACAATTAATACAATACAAATGAGAAAATAACATCCTAACTACTTCAAGTTAGATCACGAATTTTTCTTTACATTACAAATTTTTATACAGAACAAGTGAGTTCGGGGGTTTGGGTACAATGCAGAGTAATCAAATCTTTAACATGACACTTGCTTAGAGAGTTTTATAAAGTATAAAAATTCAAAGATTAAAACTTTAATTTTAGACAAACAATTAAGTTAGACAAACAATGATAGTTAAATTTTTTTTACAAATTTTATTTTTTTGTGGGAAAAATTACATACATGATGAGTAGTAGATAAAAGGGAAAAACGTAAATCGTACAATCTATAAACTAATTTTTAGTGACTATTGTAGGTACAAATCGAATTACGTAGTGGATGATGTATAGACCTGTGGTCTAGTGTGTATTTGGGTGTATTAGGTACAAAGTGTGTATCTTACAATTTTGAGGGACAGATTAGCTGAGAGGATTGTTAAATTAACTGAATAAATGCTTGAGCAAAAATTTATATATAGTAAGCAAAAATGCTTAAGACTATATAAATAGCATAGTTAGCACTTACACGCAATGAAATAGAGTTTATCGTGATAACCAATGATTTTAGCATAAGGTTTGTATATATAGTATATATAGTGTACGTAAATGTGTGTGTGTATGTGTAGGGATTTGGAAGGTTTTTGAATTAACAAAGTTTAAAAATAATGTATAATAATTTAAGATGGGTTTAGGGTTATAAAATCTTTTAAGTTTAAGTCAATTATTGTTAAAATCTAATTACAGGTAGTATTAATGATGGTGTATGCATACGAGTTTCATGTGAAAGTGACTTGAAGTACTGAAAGAAAATGAATTCGAATATGTGTCAAAAGTAATAGAATTCAATTAGGATTATCGATTTTACGTAATTAAATCAGTTACACGTATATTAAGGTAATAAAAAAAACGAACTTAGAGAACCTTACAATTAATGAAAGTAAATCTAGCGGTATTAAAAATTAAATTTTGAAGATGGAATTAAATTCGACTAGTAACATTCCTAGCTATATATGAACTATATAACCATTAACATTAACCAGAAGTATCGGTACGATAATTGAATTAAGAAAATTAAGAATACAAATTAAAAATAGAAATCAATTATGCATTTTAATGAACTAAACATATAGTATACTTAAAAATTAAAAAAACACAATTTAACATAAATTGAGGTTATGTTTCATAGTACCAAAGAGGAATTAACCATGGTTGAACCATTTCTATGGTTGACACGGTTCAACTGGGGTTGGGGGTGTTAAAATAAAATAAAATAAAAAGACAAAGTTCTGAGTACGACATTCGGGGGAATTGAGTGACTAAGCAGGGGGTATAAGTCTGAAATTGACAATTACATCTTTTCGTGAGCACTTTGCTCTTTTTTTTTTTTAAAAAAAAAAGATTGTTTGTCACACTACTTAGAACAAAAATTAAAAGTGTTGAAACAAAACGGAGGGACGGCATGTTCCTCATATACATTACAATAATTATCCAAATCGTTACAACCTTTGTAAAAACGGTTTTGGTTACAAATAATAAAATACATAACTATATGGCAGATCGTAGGGTTGTGACACAAACGAAAATAGAAAGCTACAAATAATTTTTTTATCCAAACTCGCGTTAAGCGATTTTGGTTCTTATGTAAAAATGAATATTGATTATTCATTGTTCATTTTTACATTGCTCTCCCCTTTAAAATGATATGTATACAATAATATAATAGGATACAATTAATACAATACAAATGAGAAAATAACATCCAAACTACTTCAAGTTAGATCACGAATTTTTCTTTACATTACAAATTTTTATGCAGAACAAGTGAGTTCGGGGGTTTGGGTACAATGCAGAGTAATCAAATCTTTAACATGACACTTGCTTAGAGAGTTTTATAAAGTATAAAAATTCAAAGATTAAAACTTTAATTTTAGACAAACAATTAAGTTAGACAAACAATGATGGTTAAATTTTTTTTAAATTTTATTTTTTTGTGGGAAAAATTACATACATGATGAGTAGTAGATAAAAGGGAAAAACGTAAATCGTACAATCTATAAACTAATTTTTAGTGAATATTGTAGGTACAAATCAAATTACGTAGTGGATGATGTATAGACCTGTGAACTATTGTGTATTTGGGTGTATTAGGTACAAAGTGTGTATCTTACAATTTTGAGGGACAGATTAGCTGAGAGGATTGTTAAATTAACTGAATAAATGCCTAAGGAAAAATTTATATATAGTAAGCAAAAATGCTTAAGACTATATAAATAGCATAGTTAGCACTTACACGCAATGAAATAGAGTTTATCGTGATAACCAATGATTTTAGCATAAGGTTTGTATATATAGTATATATAGTGTACGTAAATGTGTGTGTGTATGTGTAGGGATTTGGAAGGTTTTTGAATTAACAAAGTTTAAAAATAATGTATAATAATTTAAGATGGGTTTAGGGTTATAAAATCTTTTAAGTTTAAGTCAATTATTGTTAAAATCTAATTACAGGTAGTATTAATGATGGTGTATGCATACGAGTTTCATGTGAAAGTGACTTGAAGTACTGAAAGAAAATGAATTCGAATATGTGTCAAAAGTAATAGAATTCAATTAGGATTATCGATTTTACGTAATTAAATCAGTTACACGTATATTAAGGTAATAAAAAAACGAACTTAGAGGACCTTACAATTAATGAAAGTAAATCTAGCGGTATTAAAAATTAAATTTTGAAGATGGAATTAAATTCGACTAGGAACATTCCTAGCTAAATATGGACTATATAACCATTAACATTAACCAGAAGTATCGGTACGATAATTGAATTAAGAAAATTAAGAATACAAATTAAAAATAGAAATCAATTATGCATTTTAATGAACTAAACATATAGTATACTTAAAAATAAAAAAACACAATTTAACATAAATTGAGGTTATGTTTCATAGTACCAAAGAGGAATTAACCATGGTTGAACCATTTCTATGGTTGACACGGTTCAACTGGGGGGGGTGTTAAAATAAAATAAAATAAAAAGACAAAGTTCGGAGTACGACATTCGGGGGAATTGAGTGACTAAGCAGGGGGTATAAGTCTGAAATTGACAATTACATCTTTTCGTGAGCACTTTGCTCTTTTTTTTTTTAAAAAAAAGATTGCTTGTCACACTACTTAGAACAAAAATTAAAAGAGTTGAAACAAAACGGAGGGACGGCATGTTCCTCATATACATTACAATAATTATCCAAATCGTTACAACCTTTGTAAAAACGGTTTTGGTTACAAATAATAAAATACATAACTATATATTTATATACGCAATAATGGCATGGAAAGAAAAGACATCGGTCAATTTTCTTCTTACAAAAAAAAAAGGTTAACTAAAGACACAAACCGGTCAATTCAGGTTGAATTTAATTCTCTTTTACAACAAAAAAAGGTTGAATTAAATTCTTAAATTACATTTTCTTAAATTAAATTCTCTTAAACTACTAAGAAAAAGTTGAATTCAATTGACTGCATTGAAATGACTGGGGACTTGAAAACTGACTGGGGACTTGAAAACTGACTGGGGACTTGAAAACTGACTGGGGACTTGACACTTGAAAACTGACTTCGAAACTTGAAACTTGAAAACTGACTTCGAAACTTGAAACTTGAAAACTGACTTCGAAACTTGAAACTTGAAAACTGACTTCGAAACTTGAAAACTGACTGAGACTCGAAACTTGAAACTGTCTGACTTGAACTCTATCAAGTATCTTGAAACTAAAACTGTTTAACTTGAACTCTATCAAGTATTTTGAAACTGAAACTGTCTAACTTGAACTCTATCAAGTATCTTGAAACTGAAACTGTCTAACTTGAACTCTATCAAGTATCTTGAAACTGAAACTCTCTAACTTGAACTCTATCAAGTATCTTGAAACTGAACTGACTAAAATTGACTGCACTTGAACTCTATCAAGTGGAGTCTACTGAAAACGAAACTGACTTGCACTTGAACTGCTATCAAGTGAAGACTATTAATCTCTGGGGTTTGGTTGTCCCTCTTCGATGCAACCAATTAACTGAAATTAACTGAAAACGGAAAATGACTGCACTTGATCTCTATCAAGTGGAGACTATTAACCTCTGTGGTTTGGTTGTCCCTCTTGGATGCAACCAATTAACTGAAATTAACTGAAAATGGAAAATGACTGCACTTGATCTCTATCATGTGGATACTATTAACCTCTGTGGTTTGGTTGTCCCTCTTGGATGCAACCAATTAACTGAAATTAACTGAAAATGGAAAATGACTGCACTTGATCTCTATCAAGTGGATACTATTAACCTTTGGGGTTTGGTTGTCCCTCTTGGTGCAAGCGACTTACTTGAAATGCAATCAAGTATCTCTATAAACGATAAACTCTCTATAAACTCTCTCTTTCTTAATTTGCAAGTCAATACAATTCAATAATTTGAAAAAAATTGTAAATAAAAAAAAAAATGTAAACAACATTTCACTCGAATGTACGCGAAGGTACGATACTATTATGTTTGGTACATAAAATAAAATTATTCTATATTAACTAAAATAGTGAAAATAACTCTGAAATTAATTCTGTGACATTTAACTCTGTGACAATTAACTGTTTCACTCAAAAAAATGTATCACTGTTGTATGGAATGTTCACTGTGTTTCTTGTAAATTCTGACTTGATACTCATTATTAACTGTTAATAATACTGACTTTTCAAGTGTTTATAAATTACTTAAAAAAACAAACTGTACTTAACAAAATTTCTACGGCGAAGTCCTTGAGACGTGTCCTGAATACGTCTTGCTGGCTACTTCTTCTTGGATGAAAACCAGGCGTGGAGAACTTGGAGTCGTTACACACCGGTTCAAGGGTGGATGTGACGAATAGAAGTCGTGACACGCCGGTCAAATGGTGGGTCGCCACTTGATAAAGTCTTGGCTACAGACTCGCCAGACTGTTATGCCAATATCTTCAATGTGCTTGGATCGTCTTGATTTTTATCCTGATGCAGGGTCGCCAGACTGTTAACCCCTCCGTCTATGGCCCTGGGGTGGTTCGGAGTCGACGGGGGTTCTGGTTAGGAGGCAGCAACGGATATTTCTTCTATAACATTCTAATTCTTTTCGGTCGCCAGACTGTTTGACCCAATATCTTCTATGGTGCTTCGGTTGTCTCTTTCTCTCGCTTTATGGGGTCGACAGTTGTTAATTCTTCTCTTTCTATAATACTCTGATACTTTCTCTGATACTAAATATTATCGACTTTTCTTTTATAACTTATCGACTTAACTGACTAAGTTCTTCTGAAGAGAGCACGGCTCGAAGGGGAAAATAAAAAGTTTCTCTTACTGTAGTTTACTTCTAAAAATGTACAGGTAGTCCTCTGAATTTCCAGGGGTAGAGGTTCGACCTCTTTCAACCATGGCTCAGGCCGGAATCTAAAAAAAATTAAGGAGGCAAGGGGCCTCTGCCCCTCCTCGCAGCGAGGCTGCTAACAAGAAAGTGTTAATCGAAGTGAAGTCTAAGACGAAGAAGAAGAAGAAGTGACATTATTTTACAATTTATGATTTATATATTATCTAAATATTGGGGGAATGCAGTTGAAGGTTAAGTTTCCCCCCTTTTAAACACATGATCAATTGTTTGAAAGATTCCAAATAAAAATTTAAAAAAATAAAAATAAAAACTAATCGTATTTTTTTTGCCGAGTCTTCATTTCTGAAGGCGATATCATTTCATAGTAGTACATAAGTATAATTTAAGTACACGACTGAGTACATTTTCGTTTGGGTTTATTACAATTACGATTACAATTACCAATTAATTTATATTCACTTATTATTCTTTAATTAAACTTCCATTTAAAGTACATTCTTACATTATATATTAAATCATTACATTTAATTACAGTTTCAATGAAGTACATTAAAAGTTATTATTAATTACAGTTTCATTAAAGTACATTACGTTATATTAAATTAAAGTATTACAGTTAATTACAATTAAACAGTTACTATAACTTTGTTTTGTTTTTACAGTGTTTCATATCAATAGACAATTAAGATGTTAGAAATATAATACAAAGTACATGGGCACATACGGTATGAATTTATATACAACATAATATGTTATAATATGTTATAACATGTTATAAATTTGAAATCAGAGCGAGAGGAGATATTTATCTTAGAAGCGTTCGATTTTGCTGTGATTAGCGAATTCGATCACTTACCTAAGCATTTTGGAGTTCATTGCGGGAGGTGATATAATAAAAAATTAAAAAAAAAATAATACGAGAACGTATTTGTGCGTTTTCGAAAGAATGCATAAAGTTTTGCGTTTCATAGACTGACACGAGTAAAAATGAATATTTAATAAAATTTATATAGGATAATGGTCAAGATTATACTATTTATACTACATAACATATAAATAATGACTTCTATAGAGTGTACAGTTTTTATTATGATGTTAAAGAATTTTCATACATTGAATACTAGAGATATGATGAAGGGAAATTAATGACGGGAAAATGTGACGTCATATTTATTGAATTTGTACGTATAGTACAAATCATTATTAGGAAGATTTCAAGGACGAATTAGAGACAAAGAGTGGGTATTAATGACTAAGAAGTACAACTACGGGTTCCAATCCTGTCATATGCAATGTGTATGCATAATTTAGGGTCGAGGGTGAGATGCAAGACAATCATAATTAATTATAATAAATTCTATAACAAATGAAAAATGGAAAAATGGATACGACTAAACCATAGAAATGGCAGATCGTAGGGTTGTGACACAAACGAAAATAGAAAGCTACAAATAAATTTTCTATCCAAACTCGCGTTAAGCGATTTTGGTTCTTATGTAAAAATGAATATTGATTATTCATTGTTCATTTTTACATTGCTCTCCCCTTTAAAATGATATGTATACAATAATATAATGGGATACAATTAATACAATACAAATGAGAAAATAACATCCTAACTACTTCAAGTTAGATCACGAATTTTTCTTTACATTACAAATTTTTATACAGAACAAGTGAGTTCGGGGGTTTGGGTACAATGCAGAGTAATCAAATCTTTAACATGACACTTGCTTAGAGAGTTTTATAAAGTATAAAAATTCAAAGATTAAAACTTTAATTTTAGACAAACAATTAAGTTAGACAAACAATGATAGTTAAATTTTTTTTACAAATTTTATTTTTTTGTGGGAAAAATTACATACATGATGAGTAGTAGATAAAAGGGAAAAACGTAAATCGTACAATCTATAAACTAATTTTTAGTGACTATTGTAGGTACAAATCGAATTACGTAGTGGATGATGTATAGACCTGTGGTCTAGTGTGTATTTGGGTGTATTAGGTACAAAGTGTGTATCTTACAATTTTGAGGGACAGATTAGCTGAGAGGATTGTTAAATTAACTGAATAAATGCTTGAGCAAAAATTTATATATAGTAAGCAAAAATGCTTAAGACTATATAAATAGCATAGTTAGCACTTACACGCAATGAAATAGAGTTTATCGTGATAACCAATGATTTTAGCATAAGGTTTGTATATATAGTATATATAGTGTACGTAAATGTGTGTGTGTATGTGTAGGGATTTGGAAGGTTTTTGAATTAACAAAGTTTAAAAATAATGTATAATAATTTAAGATGGGTTTAGGGTTATAAAATCTTTTAAGTTTAAGTCAATTATTGTTAAAATCTAATTACAGGTAGTATTAATGATGGTGTATGCATACGAGTTTCATGTGAAAGTGACTTGAAGTACTGAAAGAAAATGAATTCGAATATGTGTCAAAAGTAATAGAATTCAATTAGGATTATCGATTTTACGTAATTAAATCAGTTACACGTATATTAAGGTAATAAAAAAAACGAACTTAGAGAACCTTACAATTAATGAAAGTAAATCTAGCGGTATTAAAAATTAAATTTTGAAGATGGAATTAAATTCGACTAGTAACATTCCTAGCTATATATGAACTATATAACCATTAACATTAACCAGAAGTATCGGTACGATAATTGAATTAAGAAAATTAAGAATACAAATTAAAAATAGAAATCAATTATGCATTTTAATGAACTAAACATATAGTATACTTAAAAATTAAAAAAACACAATTTAACATAAATTGAGGTTATGTTTCATAGTACCAAAGAGGAATTAACCATGGTTGAACCATTTCTATGGTTGACACGGTTCAACTGGGGTTGGGGGTGTTAAAATAAAATAAAATAAAAAGACAAAGTTCTGAGTACGACATTCGGGGGAATTGAGTGACTAAGCAGGGGGTATAAGTCTGAAATTGACAATTACATCTTTTCGTGAGCACTTTGCTCTTTTTTTTTTTTAAAAAAAAAGATTGTTTGTCACACTACTTAGAACAAAAATTAAAAGTGTTGAAACAAAACGGAGGGACGGCATGTTCCTCATATACATTACAATAATTATCCAAATCGTTACAACCTTTGTAAAAACGGTTTTGGTTACAAATAATAAAATACATAACTATATGGCAGATCGTAGGGTTGTGACACAAACGAAAATAGAAAGCTACAAATAATTTTTTTATCCAAACTCGCGTTAAGCGATTTTGGTTCTTATGTAAAAATGAATATTGATTATTCATTGTTCATTTTTACATTGCTCTCCCCTTTAAAATGATATGTATACAATAATATAATAGGATACAATTAATACAATACAAATGAGAAAATAACATCCAAACTACTTCAAGTTAGATCACGAATTTTTCTTTACATTACAAATTTTTATGCAGAACAAGTGAGTTCGGGGGTTTGGGTACAATGCAGAGTAATCAAATCTTTAACATGACACTTGCTTAGAGAGTTTTATAAAGTATAAAAATTCAAAGATTAAAACTTTAATTTTAGACAAACAATTAAGTTAGACAAACAATGATGGTTAAATTTTTTTTTAAATTTTATTTTTTTGTGGGAAAAATTACATACATGATGAGTAGTAGATAAAAGGGAAAAACGTAAATCGTACAATCTATAAACTAATTTTTAGTGAATATTGTAGGTACAAATCAAATTACGTAGTGGATGATGTATAGACCTGTGAACTATTGTGTATTTGGGTGTATTAGGTACAAAGTGTGTATCTTACAATTTTGAGGGACAGATTAGCTGAGAGGATTGTTAAATTAACTGAATAAATGCCTAAGGAAAAATTTATATATAGTAAGCAAAAATGCTTAAGACTATATAAATAGCATAGTTAGCACTTACACGCAATGAAATAGAGTTTATCGTGATAACCAATGATTTTAGCATAAGGTTTGTATATATAGTATATATAGTGTACGTAAATGTGTGTGTGTATGTGTAGGGATTTGGAAGGTTTTTGAATTAACAAAGTTTAAAAATAATGTATAATAATTTAAGATGGGTTTAGGGTTATAAAATCTTTTAAGTTTAAGTCAATTATTGTTAAAATCTAATTACAGGTAGTATTAATGATGGTGTATGCATACGAGTTTCATGTGAAAGTGACTTGAAGTACTGAAAGAAAATGAATTCGAATATGTGTCAAAAGTAATAGAATTCAATTAGGATTATCGATTTTACGTAATTAAATCAGTTACACGTATATTAAGGTAATAAAAAAACGAACTTAGAGGACCTTACAATTAATGAAAGTAAATCTAGCGGTATTAAAAATTAAATTTTGAAGATGGAATTAAATTCGACTAGGAACATTCCTAGCTAAATATGGACTATATAACCATTAACATTAACCAGAAGTATCGGTACGATAATTGAATTAAGAAAATTAAGAATACAAATTAAAAATAGAAATCAATTATGCATTTTAATGAACTAAACATATAGTATACTTAAAAATAAAAAAACACAATTTAACATAAATTGAGGTTATGTTTCATAGTACCAAAGAGGAATTAACCATGGTTGAACCATTTCTATGGTTGACACGGTTCAACTGGGGTTGGGGGTGTTAAAATAAAATAAAATAAAAAGACAAAGTTCGGAGTACGACATTCGGGGGAATTGAGTGACTAAGCAGGGGGTATAAGTCTGAAATTGACAATTACATCTTTTCGTGAGCACTTTGCTCTTTTTTTTTTTTAAAAAAAAGATTGCTTGTCACACTACTTAGAACAAAAATTAAAAGAGTTGAAACAAAACGGAGGGACGGCATGTTCCTCATATACATTACAATAATTATCCAAATCGTTACAACCTTTGTAAAAACGGTTTTGGTTACAAATAATAAAATACATAACTATATATTTATATACGCAATAATGGCATGGAAAGAAAAGACATCGGTCAATTTTCTTCTTACAAAAAAAAAGGTTAACTAAAGACACAAACCGGTCAATTCAGGTTGAATTTAATTCTCTTTTACAACAAAAAAAGGTTGAATTAAATTCTTAAATTACATTTTCTTAAATTAAATTCTCTTAAACTACTAAGAAAAAGTTGAATTCAATTGACTGCATTGAAATGACTGGGGACTTGAAAACTGACTGGGGACTTGAAAACTGACTGGGGACTTGAAAACTGACTGGGGACTTGACACTTGAAAACTGACTTCGAAACTTGAAACTTGAAAACTGACTTCGAAACTTGAAACTTGAAAACTGACTTCGAAACTTGAAACTTGAAAACTGACTTCGAAACTTGAAAACTGACTGAGACTCGAAACTTGAAACTGTCTGACTTGAACTCTATCAAGTATCTTGAAACTAAAACTGTTTAACTTGAACTCTATCAAGTATTTTGAAACTGAAACTGTCTAACTTGAACTCTATCAAGTATCTTGAAACTGAAACTGTCTAACTTGAACTCTATCAAGTATCTTGAAACTGAAACTCTCTAACTTGAACTCTATCAAGTATCTTGAAACTGAACTGACTAAAATTGACTGCACTTGAACTCTATCAAGTGGAGTCTACTGAAAACGAAACTGACTTGCACTTGAACTGCTATCAAGTGAAGACTATTAATCTCTGGGGTTTGGTTGTCCCTCTTCGATGCAACCAATTAACTGAAATTAACTGAAAACGGAAAATGACTGCACTTGATCTCTATCAAGTGGAGACTATTAACCTCTGTGGTTTGGTTGTCCCTCTTGGATGCAACCAATTAACTGAAATTAACTGAAAATGGAAAATGACTGCACTTGATCTCTATCATGTGGATACTATTAACCTCTGTGGTTTGGTTGTCCCTCTTGGATGCAACCAATTAACTGAAATTAACTGAAAATGGAAAATGACTGCACTTGATCTCTATCAAGTGGATACTATTAACCTTTGGGGTTTGGTTGTCCCTCTTGGTGCAAGCGACTTACTTGAAATGCAATCAAGTATCTCTATAAACGATAAACTCTCTATAAACTCTCTCTTTCTTAATTTGCAAGTCAATACAATTCAATAATTTGAAAAAAATTGTAAATAAAAAAAAAATGTAAACAACATTTCACTCGAATGTACGCGAAGGTACGATACTATTATGTTTGGTACATAAAATAAAATTATTCTATATTAACTAAAATAGTGAAAATAACTCTGAAATTAATTCTGTGACATTTAACTCTGTGACAATTAACTGTTTCACTCAAAAAAATGTATCACTGTTGTATGGAATGTTCACTGTGTTTCTTGTAAATTCTGACTTGATACTCATTATTAACTGTTAATAATACTGACTTTTCAAGTGTTTATAAATTACTTAAAAAAACAAACTGTACTTAACAAAATTTCTACGGCGAAGTCCTTGAGACGTGTCCTGAATACGTCTTGCTGGCTACTTCTTCTTGGATGAAAACCAGGCGTGGAGAACTTGGAGTCGTTACACACCGGTTCAAGGGTGGATGTGACGAATAGAAGTCGTGACACGCCGGTCAAATGGTGGGTCGCCACTTGATAAAGTCTTGGCTACAGACTCGCCAGACTGTTATGCCAATATCTTCAATGTGCTTGGATCGTCTTGATTTTTATCCTGATGCAGGGTCGCCAGACTGTTAACCCCTCCGTCTATGGCCCTGGGGTGGTTCGGAGTCGACGGGGGTTCTGGTTAGGAGGCAGCAACGGATATTTCTTCTATAACATTCTAATTCTTTTCGGTCGCCAGACTGTTTGACCCAATATCTTCTATGGTGCTTCGGTTGTCTCTTTCTCTCGCTTTATGGGGTCGACAGTTGTTAATTCTTCTCTTTCTATAATACTCTGATACTTTCTCTGATACTAAATATTATCGACTTTTCTTTTATAACTTATCGACTTAACTGACTAAGTTCTTCTGAAGAGAGCACGGCTCGAAGGGGAAAATAAAAAGTTTCTCTTACTGTAGTTTACTTCTAAAAATGTACAGGTAGTCCTCTGAATTTCCAGGGGTAGAGGTTCGACCTCTTTCAACCATGGCTCAGGCCGGAATCTAAAAAAAATTAAGGAGGCAAGGGGCCTCTGCCCCTCCTCGCAGCGAGGCTGCTAACAAGAAAGTGTTAATCGAAGTGAAGTCTAAGACGAAGAAGAAGAAGAAGTGACATTATTTTACAATTTATGATTTATATATTATCTAAATATTGGGGGAATGCAGTTGAAGGTTAAGTTTCCCCCCTTTTAAACACATGATCAATTGTTTGAAAGATTCCAAATAAAAATTTAAAAAAATAAAAATAAAAACTAATCGTATTTTTTTTGCCGAGTCTTCATTTCTGAAGGCGATATCATTTCATAGTAGTACATAAGTATAATTTAAGTACACGACTGAGTACATTTTCGTTTGGGTTTATTACAATTACGATTACAATTACCAATTAATTTATATTCACTTATTATTCTTTAATTAAACTTCCATTTAAAGTACATTCTTACATTATATATTAAATCATTACATTTAATTACAGTTTCAATGAAGTACATTAAAAGTTATTATTAATTACAGTTTCATTAAAGTACATTACGTTATATTAAATTAAAGTATTACAGTTAATTACAATTAAACAGTTACTATAACTTTGTTTTGTTTTTACAGTGTTTCATATCAATAGACAATTAAGATGTTAGAAATATAATACAAAGTACATGGGCACATACGGTATGAATTTATATACAACATAATATGTTATAATATGTTATAACATGTTATAAATTTGAAATCAGAGCGAGAGGAGATATTTATCTTAGAAGCGTTCGATTTTGCTGTGATTAGCGAATTCGATCACTTACCTAAGCATTTTGGAGTTCATTGCGGGAGGTGATATAATAAAAAATTTAAAAAAAAAATAATACGAGAACGTATTTGTGCGTTTTCGAAAGAATGCATAAAGTTTTGCGTTTCATAGACTGACACGAGTAAAAATGAATATTTAATAAAATTTATATAGGATAATGGTCAAGATTATACTATTTATACTACATAACATATAAATAATGACTTCTATAGAGTGTACAGTTTTTATTATGATGTTAAAGAATTTTCATACATTGAATACTAGAGATATGATGAAGGGAAATTAATGACGGGAAAATGTGACGTCATATTTATTGAATTTGTACGTATAGTACAAATCATTATTAGGAAGATTTCAAGGACGAATTAGAGACAAAGAGTGGGTATTAATGACTAAGAAGTACAACTACGGGTTCCAATCCTGTCATATGCAATGTGTATGCATAATTTAGGGTCGAGGGTGAGATGCAAGACAATCATAATTAATTATAATAAATTCTATAACAAATGAAAAATGGAAAAATGGATACGACTAAACCATAGAAATGGCAGATCGTAGGGTTGTGACACAAACGAAAATAGAAAGCTACAAATAAATTTTCTATCCAAACTCGCGTTAAGCGATTTTGGTTCTTATGTAAAAATGAATATTGATTATTCATTGTTCATTTTTACATTGCTCTCCCCTTTAAAATGATATGTATACAATAATATAATGGGATACAATTAATACAATACAAATGAGAAAATAACATCCTAACTACTTCAAGTTAGATCACGAATTTTTCTTTACATTACAAATTTTTATACAGAACAAGTGAGTTCGGGGGTTTGGGTACAATGCAGAGTAATCAAATCTTTAACATGACACTTGCTTAGAGAGTTTTATAAAGTATAAAAATTCAAAGATTAAAACTTTAATTTTAGACAAACAATTAAGTTAGACAAACAATGATAGTTAAATTTTTTTTTACAAATTTTATTTTTTTGTGGGAAAAATTACATACATGATGAGTAGTAGATAAAAGGGAAAAACGTAAATCGTACAATCTATAAACTAATTTTTAGTGACTATTGTAGGTACAAATCGAATTACGTAGTGGATGATGTATAGACCTGTGGTCTAGTGTGTATTTGGGTGTATTAGGTACAAAGTGTGTGTATCTTACAATTTTGAGGGACAGATTAGCTGAGAGGATTGTTAAATTAACTGAATAAATGCTTGAGCAAAAATTTATATATAGTAAGCAAAAATGCTTAAGACTATATAAATAGCATAGTTAGCACTTACACGCAATGAAATAGAGTTTATCGTGATAACCAATGATTTTAGCATAAGGTTTGTATATATAGTATATAGTGTACGTAAATGTGTGTGTGTATGTGTAGGGATTTGGAAGGTTTTTGAATTAACAAAGTTTAAAAATAATGTATAATAATTTAAGATGGGTTTAGGGTTATAAAATCTTTTAAGTTTAAGTCAATTATTGTTAAAATCTAATTACAGGTAGTATTAATGATGGTGTATGCATACGAGTTTCATGTGAAAGTGACTTGAAGTACTGAAAGAAAATGAATTCGAATATGTGTCAAAAGTAATAGAATTCAATTAGGATTATCGATTTTACGTAATTAAATCAGTTACACGTATATTAAGGTAAAAAAAAAACGAACTTAGAGAACCTTACAATTAATGAAAGTAAATCTAGCGGTATTAAAAATTAAATTTTGAAGATGGAATTAAATTCGACTAGTAACATTCCTAGCTATATATGAACTATATAACCATTAACATTAACCAGAAGTATCGGTACGATAATTGAATTAAGAAAATTAAGAATACAAATTAAAAATAGAAATCAATTATGCATTTTAATGAACTAAACATATAGTATACTTAAAAATTAAAAAAACACAATTTAACATAAATTGAGGTTATGTTTCATAGTACCAAAGAGGAATTAACCATGGTTGAACCATTTCTATGGTTGACACGGTTCAACTGGGGTTGGGGGTGTTAAAATAAAATAAAATAAAAAGACAAAGTTCGGAGTACGACATTCGGGGGAATTGAGTGACTAAGCAGGGGGTATAAGTCTGAAATTGACAATTACATCTTTTCGTGAGCACTTTGCTCTTTTTTTTTTTAAAAAAAAAGATTGTTTGTCACACTACTTAGAACAAAAATTAAAAGTGTTGAAACAAAACGGAGGGACGGCATGTTCCTCATATACATTACAATAATTATCCAAATCGTTACAACCTTTGTAAAAACGGTTTTGGTTACAAATAATAAAATACATAACTATATGGCAGATCGTAGGGTTGTGACACAAACGAAAATAGAAAGCTACAAATAATTTTTTTATCCAAACTCGCGTTAAGCGATTTTGGTTCTTATGTAAAAATGAATATTGATTATTCATTGTTCATTTTTACATTGCTCTCCCCTTTAAAATGATATGTATACAATAATATAATAGGATACAATTAATACAATACAAATGAGAAAATAACATCCAAACTACTTCAAGTTAGATCACGAATTTTTCTTTACATTACAAATTTTTATGCAGAACAAGTGAGTTCGGGGGTTTGGGTACAATGCAGAGTAATCAAATCTTTAACATGACACTTGCTTAGAGAGTTTTATAAAGTATAAAAATTCAAAGATTAAAACTTTAATTTTAGACAAACAATTAAGTTAGACAAACAATGATGGTTAAATTTTTTTTTAAATTTTATTTTTTTGTGGGAAAAATTACATACATGATGATGAGTAGATAAAAGGGAAAAACGTAAATCGTACAATCTATAAACTAATTTTTAGTGAATATTGTAGGTACAAATCAAATTACGTAGTGGATGATGTATAGACCTGTGAACTATTGTGTATTTGGGTGTATTAGGTACAAAGTGTGTATCTTACAATTTTGAGGGACAGATTAGCTGAGAGGATTGTTAAATTAACTGAATAAATGCCTAAGGAAAAATTTATATATAGTAAGCAAAAATGCTTAAGACTATATAAATAGCATAGTTAGCACTTACACGCAATGAAATAGAGTTTATCGTGATAACCAATGATTTTAGCATAAGGTTTGTATATATAGTATATATAGTGTACGTAAATGTGTGTGTGTATGTGTAGGGATTTGGAAGGTTTTTGAATTAACAAAGTTTAAAAATAATGTATAATAATTTAAGATGGGTTTAGGGTTATAAAATCTTTTAAGTTTAAGTCAATTATTGTTAAAATCTAATTACAGGTAGTATTAATGATGGTGTATGCATACGAGTTTCATGTGAAAGTGACTTGAAGTACTGAAAGAAAATGAATTCGAATATGTGTCAAAAGTAATAGAATTCAATTAGGATTATCGATTTTACGTAATTAAATCAGTTACACGTATATTAAGGTAATAAAAAAAACGAACTTAGAGAACCTTACAATTAATGAAAGTAAATCTAGCGGTATTAAAAATTAAATTTTGAAGATGGAATTAAATTCGACTAGTAACATTCCTAGCTATATATGAACTATATAACCATTAACATTAACCAGAAGTATCGGTACGATAATTGAATTAAGAAAATTAAGAATACAAATTAAAAATAGAAATCAATTATGCATTTTAATGAACTAAACATATAGTATACTTAAAAATTAAAAAAACACAATTTAACATAAATTGAGGTTATGTTTCATAGTACCAAAGAGGAATTAACCATGGTTGAACCATTTCTATGGTTGACACGGTTCAACTGGGGTTGGGGGTGTTAAAATAAAATAAAATAAAAAGACAAAGTTCGGAGTACGACATTCGGGGGAATTGAGTGACTAAGCAGGGGGTATAAGTCTGAAATTGACAATTACATCTTTTCGTGAGCACTTTGCTCTTTTTTTTTTTTTAAAAAAAAGATTGTTTGTCACACTACTTAGAACAAAAATTAAAAGTGTTGAAACAAAACGGAGGGACGGCATGTTCCTCATATACATTACAATAATTATCCAAATCGTTACAACCTTTGTAAAAACGGTTTTGGTTACAAATAATAAAATACATAACTATATGGCAGATCGTAGGGTTGTGACACAAACGAAAATAGAAAGCTACAAATAATTTTTTTATCCAAACTCGCGTTAAGCGATTTTGGTTCTTATGTAAAAATGAATATTGATTATTCATTGTTCATTTTTACATTGCTCTCCCCTTTAAAATGATATGTATACAATAATATAATAGGATACAATTAATACAATACAAATGAGAAAATAACATCCAAACTACTTCAAGTTAGATCACGAATTTTTCTTTACATTACAAATTTTTATGCAGAACAAGTGAGTTCGGGGGTTTGGGTACAATGCAGAGTAATCAAATCTTTAACATGACACTTGCTTAGAGAGTTTTATAAAGTATAAAAATTCAAAGATTAAAACTTTAATTTTAGACAAACAATTAAGTTAGACAAACAATGATGGTTAAATTTTTTTTAAATTTTATTTTTTTGTGGGAAAAATTACATACATGATGAGTAGTAGATAAAAGGGAAAAACGTAAATCGTACAATCTATAAACTAATTTTTAGTGAATATTGTAGGTACAAATCAAATTACGTAGTGGATGATGTATAGACCTGTGAACTATTGTGTATTTGGGTGTATTAGGTACAAAGTGTGTATCTTACAATTTTGAGGGACAGATTAGCTGAGAGGATTGTTAAATTAACTGAATAAATGCCTAAGGAAAAATTTATATATAGTAAGCAAAATGCTTAAGACTATATAAATAGCATAGTTAGCACTTACACGCAATGAAATAGAGTTTATCGTGATAACCAATGATTTTAGCATAAGGTTTGTATATATAGATATATAGTGTACGTAAATGTGTGTGTGTATGTGTAGGGATTTGGAAGGTTTTTGAATTAACAAAGTTTAAAAATAATGTATAATAATTTAAGATGGGTTTAGGGTTATAAAATCTTTTAAGTTTAAGTCAATTATTGTTAAAATCTAATTACAGGTAGTATTAATGATGGTGTATGCATACGAGTTTCATGTGAAAGTGACTTGAAGTACTGAAAGAAAATGAATTCGAATATGTGTCAAAGTAATAGAATTCAATTAGGATTATCGATTTTACGTAATTAAATCAGTTACACGTATATTAAGGTAATAAAAAAACGAACTTAGAGGACCTTACAATTAATGAAAGTAAATCTAGCGGTATTAAAAATTAAATTTTGAAGATGGAATTAAATTCGACTAGGAACATTCCTAGCTAAATATGGACTATATAACCATTAACATTAACCAGAAGTATCGGTACGATAATTGAATTAAGAAAATTAAGAATACAAAATTAAAAATAGAAATCAATTATGCATTTTAATGAACTAAACATATAGTATACTTAAAAATAAAAAAAACACAATTTAACTAAATTGAGGTTATGTTTCATAGTACCAAAGAGGAATTAACCATGGTTGAACCATTTCTATGGTTGACACGGTTCAACTGGGGTTGGGGGTGTTAAAATAAAATAAAATAAAAAGACAAAGTTCGGAGTACGACATTCGGGGGAATTGAGTGACTAAGCAGGGGGTATAAGTCTGAAATTGACAATTACATCTTTTCGTGAGCACTTTGCTCTTTTTTTTTTTTAAAAAAAAGATTGCTTGTCACACTACTTAGAAAAAAATTAAAAGAGTTGAAACAAAACGGAGGGACGGCATGTTCATATATACATTACAATAATTATCCAAATCGTTACAACCTTTGTAAAAACGGTTTTGGTTACAAATAATAAAATACATAACTATATATTTATATACGCAATAATGGCATGGAAAGAAAAGACATCGGTCAATTTTCTTCTTACAAAAAAAAAAGGTTAACTAAAGACACAAACCGGTCAATTCAGGTTGAATTTAATTCTCTTTTACAACAAAAAAAGGTTGAATTAAATTCTTAAATTACATTTTCTTAAATTAAATTCTCTTAAACTACTAAGAAAAAGTTGAATTCAATTGACTGCATTGAAATGACTGGGGACTTGAAAACTGACTGGGGACTTGAAAACTGACTGGGGACTTGAAAACTGACTGGGGACTTGACACTTGAAAACTGACTTCGAAACTTGAAACTTGAAAACTGACTTCGAAACTTGAAACTTGAAAACTGACTTCGAAACTTGAAACTTGAAAACTGACTTCGAAACTTGAAAACTGACTGAGACTCGAAACTTGAAACTGTCTGACTTTGAACTCTATCAAGTATCTTGAAACTAAAACTGTTTAACTTGAACTCTATCAAGTATTTTGAAACTGAAACTGTCTAACTTGAACTCTATCAAGTATCTTGAAACTGAAACTGTCTAACTTGAACTCTATCAAGTATCTTGAAACTGAAACTCTCTAACTTGAACTCTATCAAGTATCTTGAAACTGAACTGACTAAAATTGACTGCACTTGAACTCTATCAAGTGGAGTCTACTGAAAACGAAACTGACTTGCACTTGAACTGCTATCAAGTGAAGACTATTAATCGGGGTTTGGTTGTCCCTCTTCGATGCAACCAATTAACTGAAATTAACTGAAAACGGAAAATGACTGCACTTGATCTCTATCAAGTGGAGACTATTAACCTCTGTGGTTTGGTTGTCCCTCTTGGATGCAACCAATTAACTGAAATTAACTGAAAATGGAAAATGACTGCACTTGATCTCTATCATGTGGATACTATTAACCTCTGTGGTTTGGTTGTCCCTCTTGGATGCAACCAATTAACTGAAATTAACTGAAAATGGAAAATGACTGCACTTGATCTCTATCAAGTGGATACTATTAACCTTTGGGGTTTGGTTGTCCCTCTTGGTGCAAGCGACTTACTTGAAATGCAATCAAGTATCTCTATAAACGATAAACTCTCTATAAACTCTCTCTTTCTTAATTTGCAAGTCAATACAATTCAATAATTTGAAAAAAATTGTAAATAAAAAAAAAAATGTAAACAACATTTCACTCGAATGTACGCGAAGGTACGATACTATTATGTTGGTACATAAAATAAAATTATTCTATATTAACTAAAATAGTGAAAATAACTCTGAAATTAATTCTGTGACATTTACTCTGTGACAATTAACTGTTTCACTCAAAAAAATGTATCACTGTTGTATGGAATGTTCACTGTGTTTCTTGTAAATTCTGACTTGATACTCATTATTAACTGTAATAATACTGACTTTCAAGTGTTTATAAATTACTTAAAAAAACAAACTGTACTTAACAAAATTTCTACGGCGAAGTCCTTGAGACGTGTCCTGAATACGTCTGCTGGCTACTTCTTCTTGGATGAAAACCAGGCGTGGAGAACTTGGAGTCGTTACACACCGGTTCAAGGGTGGATGTGACGAATAGAAGTCGTGACACGCCGGTCAAATGGTGGGTCGCCACTTGATAAAGTCTTGGCTACAGACTCGCCAGACTGTTATGCCAATATCTTCAATGTGCTTGGATCGTCTTGATTTTTATCCTGATGCAGGGTCGCCAGACTGTTAACCCCTCCGTCTATGGCCCTGGGGTGGTTCGGAGTCGACGGGGGTTCTGGTTAGGAGGCAGCAACGGATATTTCTTCTATAACATTCTAATTCTTTTCGGTCGCCAGACTGTTTGACCCAATATCTTCTATGGTGCTTCGGTTGTCTCTTTCTTCGCGCTTTATGGGGTCGACAGTTGTTAATTCTTCTCTTTCTATAATACTCTGATACTTTCTCTGATAACTAAATATTATCGACTTTTCTTTTATAACTTATCGACTTAACTGACTAAGTTCTTCTGAAGAGAGCACGGCTCGAAGGGGAAAATAAAAAGTTTCTCTTACTGTAGTTTACTTCTAAAAATGTACAGGTAGTCCTCTGAATTTCCAGGGGTAGAGGTTCGACCTCTTTCAACCATGGCTCAGGCCGGAATCTAAAAAAAATTAAGGAGGCAAGGGGCCTCTGCCCCTCCTCGCAGCGAGGCTGCTAACAAGAAAGTGTTAATCGAAGTGAAGTCTAAGACGAAGAAGAAGAAGAAAGTGACATTATTTACAATTTATGATTTATATATTATCTAAATATTGGGGGAATGCAGTTGAAGGTTAAGTTTCCCCCCTTTTAAACACATGATCAATTGTTTGAAAGATTCCAAATAAAAATTTAAAAAAAATAAAAATAAAAACTAATCGTATTTTTTTTGCCGAGTCTTCATTTCTGAAGGCGATATCATTTCATAGTAGTACATAAGTATAATTTAAGTACACGACTGAGTACATTTTCGTTTGGGTTTATTACAATTACGATTACAATTACCAATTAATTTATATTCACTTATTATTCTTTAATTAACTTCCATTTAAAGTACATTCTTACATTATATATTAAATCATTACATTTAATTACAGTTTCAATGAAGTACATTAAAAGTTATTATTAATTACAGTTTCATTTAAAGTACATTACGTTATATTAAATTAAAAGTATTACAGTTAATTACAATTAAACAGTTACTATAACTTTGTTTTGTTTTTACAGTGTTTCATATCAATAGACAATTAAGATGTTAGAAATATAATACAAAGTACATGGGCACATACGGTATGAATTTATATACAACATAATATGTTATAATATGTTATAACATGTTATAAATTTGAAATCAGAAGCGAGAGGAGATATTTATCTTAGAAGCGTTCGATTTTGCTGTGATTAGCGAATTCGATCACTTACCTAAGCATTTTGGAGTTCATTGCGGGAGGTGATATAATAAAAAATTTAAAAAAAAAATAATACGAGAACGTATTTGTGCGTTTTCGAAAGAATGCATAAAGTTTTGCGTTCATAGACTGACACGAGTAAAAATGAATATTTAATAAAATTTATATAGGATAATGGTCAAGATTATACTATTTATACTACATAACATATAAATAATGACTTCTATAGAGTGTACAGTTTTTATTATGATGTTAAAGAATTTTCATACATTGAATACTAGAGATATGATGAAGGGAAATTAATGACGGGAAAATGTGACGTCATATTTATTGAATTTGTACGTATAGTACAAATCATTATTAGGAAGATTTCAAGGACGATTAGAGACAAAGAGTGGGTATTAATGACTAAGAAGTACAACTACGGGTTCCAATCCTGTCATATGCAATGTGTATGCATAATTTAGGGTCGAGGGTGAGATGCAAGACAATCATAATTAATTATAATAAATTCTATAACAAATGAAAAATGGAAAAATGGATACGACTAAACCATAGAAATGGCAGATCGTAGGGTTGTGACACAAACGAAAATAGAAAGCTACAAATAATTTTTATCCAAACTCGCGTTAAGCGATTTTGGTTCTTATGTAAAAATGAATATTGATTATTCATTGTTCATTTTTACATTGCTCTCCCCTTTAAAATGATATGTATACAATAATATAATAGGATACAATTAATACAATACAAATGAGAAAATAACATCCTAACTACTTCAAGTTAGATCACGAATTTTTCTTTACATTACAAATTTTTATGCAGAACAAGTGAGTTCGGGGGTTTGGGTACAATGCAGAGTAATCAAATCTTTAACATGACACTTGCTTAGAGAGTTTTATAAAGTATAAAAATTCAAAGATTAAAACTTTAATTTTAGACAAACAATTAAGTTAGACAAACAATGATGGTTAAATTTTTTTTAAAATTTTATTTTTTTGTGGGAAAAATTACATACATGATGAGTAGTAGATAAAAGGGAAAAACGTAAATCGTACAATCTATAAACTAATTTTTAGTGAATATTGTAGGTACAAATCAAATTACGTAGTGGATGATGTATAGACCTGTGATCTGTGTATTTGGGTGTATTAGGTACAAAGTGTGTATCTTACAATTTTGAGGGACAGATTAGCTGAGAGGATTGTTAAATTAACTGAATAAATGCTAAGGAAAAATTTATATATAGTAAGCAAAAATGCTTAAGACTATATAAATAGCATAGTTAGCACTTACACGCAATGAAATAGAGTTTATCGTGATAACCAATGATTTTAGCATAAGGTTTGTATATATAGTATATAGTGTACGTAAAGTGTGTGTGTATGTGTAGGGATTTGGAAGGTTTTTGAATTAACAAAGTTTAAAAATAATGTATAATAATTTAAGATGGGTTTAGGGTTATAAAATCTTTTAAGTTTAAGTCAATTATTGTTAAAATCTAATTACAGGTAGTATTAATGATGGTGTATGCATACGAGTTTCATGTGAAAGTGACTTGAAGTACTGAAAGAAAATGAATTCGAATATGTGTCAATAATGTGATTTTACGTAATTAAATCAGTTACACGTATATTAAGGTAATAAAAAAACGAACTTAGAGGACCTTACAATTAATGAAAGTAAATCTAGCGGTATTAAAAATTAAATTTTGAAGATGGAATTAAATTCGACTAGGAACATTCCTAGCTAAATATGGACTATATAACCATTAACATTAACCAGAAGTATCGGTACGATAATTGAATTAAGAAAATTAAGAATACAAATTAAAAATAGAAATCAATTATGCATTTTAATGAACTAAACATATAGTATACTTAAAAATAAAAAAACACAATTTAACATAAATTGAGGTTATGTTTCATAGTACCAAAGAGGAATTAACCATGGTTGAACCATTTCTATGGTTGACACGGTTCAACTGGGGTTGGGGGTGTTAAAATAAAATAAAATAAAAAGACAAAGTTCGGAGTACGACATTCGGGGGAATTGAGTGACTAAGCAGGGGGTATAAGTCTGAAATTGACAATTACATCTTTTCGTGAGCACTTTGCTCTTTTTTTTTTTAAAAAAAAGATTGCTTGTCACACTACTTAGAACAAAAATTAAAAGAGTTGAAACAAAACGGAGGGACGGCATGTTCCTCATATACATTACAATAATTATCCAAATCGTTACAACCTTTGTAAAAACGGTTTTGGTTACAAATAATAAAATACATAACTATATATTTATATACGCAATAATGGCATGGAAAGAAAAGACATCGGTCAATTTTCTTCTTACAAAAAAAAAAGGTTAACTAAAGACACAAACCGGTCAATTCAGGTTGAATTTAATTCTCTTTTACAACAAAAAAAGGTTGAATTAAATTCTTAAATTACATTTTCTTAAATTAAATTCTCTTAAACTACTAAGAAAAAGTTGAATTCAATTGACTGCATTGAAATGACTGGGGACTTGAAAACTGACTGGGGACTTGAAAACTGACTGGGGACTTGAAAACTGACTGGGGACTTGACACTTGAAAACTGACTTCGAAACTTGAAACTTGAAAACTGACTTCGAAACTTGAAACTTGAAAACTGACTTCGAAACTTGAAACTTGAAAACTGACTTCGAAACTTGAAAACTGACTGAGACTCGAAACTTGAAACTGTCTGACTTGAACTCTATCAAGTATCTTGAAACTAAAACTGTTTAACTTGAACTCTATCAAGTATTTTGAAACTGAAACTGTCTAACTTGAACTCTATCAAGTATCTTGAAACTGAAACTGTCTAACTTGAACTCTATCAAGTATCTTGAAACTGAAACTCTCTAACTTGAACTCTATCAAGTATCTTGAAACTGAACTGACTAAAATTGACTGCACTTGAACTCTATCAAGTGGAGTCTACTGAAAACGAAACTGACTTGCACTTGAACTGCTATCAAGTGAAGACTATTAATCTCTGGGGTTTGGTTGTCCCTCTTCGATGCAACCAATTAACTGAAATTAACTGAAAACGGAAAATGACTGCACTTGATCTCTATCAAGTGGAGACTATTAACCTCTGTGGTTTGGTTGTCCCTCTTGGATGCAACCAATTAACTGAAATTAACTGAAAATGGAAAATGACTGCACTTGATCTCTATCATGTGGATACTATTAACCTCTGTGGTTTGGTTGTCCCTCTTGGATGCAACCAATTAACTGAAATTAACTGAAAATGGAAAATGACTGCACTTGATCTCTATCAAGTGGATACTATTAACCTTTGGGGTTTGGTTGTCCCTCTTGGTGCAAGCGACTTACTTGAAATGCAATCAAGTATCTCTATAAACGATAAACTCTCTATAAACTCTCTCTTTCTTAATTTGCAAGTCAATACAATTCAATAATTTGAAAAAAATTGTAAATAAAAAAAAAAATGTAAACAACATTTCACTCGAATGTACGCGAAGGTACGATACTATTATGTTTGGTACATAAAATAAAATTATTCTATATTAACTAAAATAGTGAAAATAACTCTGAAATTAATTCTGTGACATTTAACTCTGTGACAATTAACTGTTTCACTCAAAAAAATGTATCACTGTTGTATGGAATGTTCACTGTGTTTCTTGTAAATTCTGACTTGATACTCATTATTAACTGTTAATAATACTGACTTTTCAAGTGTTTATAAATTACTTAAAAAAACAAACTGTACTTAACAAAATTTCTACGGCGAAGTCCTTGAGACGTGTCCTGAATACGTCTTGCTGGCTACTTCTTCTTGGATGAAAACCAGGCGTGGAGAACTTGGAGTCGTTACACACCGGTTCAAGGGTGGATGTGACGAATAGAAGTCGTGACACGCCGGTCAAATGGTGGGTCGCCACTTGATAAAGTCTTGGCTACAGACTCGCCAGACTGTTATGCCAATATCTTCAATGTGCTTGGATCGTCTTGATTTTTATCCTGATGCAGGGTCGCCAGACTGTTAACCCCTCCGTCTATGGCCCTGGGGTGGTTCGGAGTCGACGGGGGTTCTGGTTAGGAGGCAGCAACGGATATTTCTTCTATAACATTCTAATTCTTTTCGGTCGCCAGACTGTTTGACCCAATATCTTCTATGGTGCTTCGGTTGTCTCTTTCTCTCGCTTTATGGGGTCGACAGTTGTTAATTCTTCTCTTTCTATAATACTCTGATACTTTCTCTGATACTAAATATTATCGACTTTTCTTTTATAACTTATCGACTTAACTGACTAAGTTCTTCTGAAGAGAGCACGGCTCGAAGGGGAAAATAAAAAGTTTCTCTTACTGTAGTTTACTTCTAAAAATGTACAGGTAGTCCTCTGAATTTCCAGGGGTAGAGGTTCGACCTCTTTCAACCATGGCTCAGGCCGGAATCTAAAAAAAATTAAGGAGGCAAGGGGCCTCTGCCCCTCCTCGCAGCGAGGCTGCTAACAAGAAAGTGTTAATCGAAGTGAAGTCTAAGACGAAGAAGAAGAAGAAGTGACATTATTTTACAATTTATGATTTATATATTATCTAAATATTGGGGGAATGCAGTTGAAGGTTAAGTTTCCCCCCTTTTAAACACATGATCAATTGTTTGAAAGATTCCAAATAAAAATTTAAAAAAATAAAAATAAAAACTAATCGTATTTTTTTTGCCGAGTCTTCATTTCTGAAGGCGATATCATTTCATAGTAGTACATAAGTATAATTTAAGTACACGACTGAGTACATTTTCGTTTGGGTTTATTACAATTACGATTACAATTACCAATTAATTTATATTCACTTATTATTCTTTAATTAAACTTCCATTTAAAGTACATTCTTACATTATATATTAAATCATTACATTTAATTACAGTTTCAATGAAGTACATTAAAAGTTATTATTAATTACAGTTTCATTAAAGTACATTACGTTATATTAAATTAAAGTATTACAGTTAATTACAATTAAACAGTTACTATAACTTTGTTTTGTTTTTACAGTGTTTCATATCAATAGACAATTAAGATGTTAGAAATATAATACAAAGTACATGGGCACATACGGTATGAATTTATATACAACATAATATGTTATAATATGTTATAACATGTTATAAATTTGAAATCAGAGCGAGAGGAGATATTTATCTTAGAAGCGTTCGATTTTGCTGTGATTAGCGAATTCGATCACTTACCTAAGCATTTTGGAGTTCATTGCGGGAGGTGATATAATAAAAAATTAAAAAAAAAAATAATACGAGAACGTATTTGTGCGTTTTCGAAAGAATGCATAAAGTTTTGCGTTTCATAGACTGACACGAGTAAAAATGAATATTTAATAAAATTTATATAGGATAATGGTCAAGATTATACTATTTATACTACATAACATATAAATAATGACTTCTATAGAGTGTACAGTTTTTATTATGATGTTAAAGAATTTTCATACATTGAATACTAGAGATATGATGAAGGGAAATTAATGACGGGAAAATGTGACGTCATATTTATTGAATTTGTACGTATAGTACAAATCATTATTAGGAAGATTTCAAGGACGAATTAGAGACAAAGAGTGGGTATTAATGACTAAGAAGTACAACTACGGGTTCCAATCCTGTCATATGCAATGTGTATGCATAATTTAGGGTCGAGGGTGAGATGCAAGACAATCATAATTAATTATAATAAATTCTATAACAAATGAAAAATGGAAAAATGGATACGACTAAACCATAGAAATGGCAGATCGTAGGGTTGTGACACAAACGAAAATAGAAAGCTACAAATAAATTTTCTATCCAAACTCGCGTTAAGCGATTTTGGTTCTTATGTAAAAATGAATATTGATTATTCATTGTTCATTTTTACATTGCTCTCCCCTTTAAAATGATATGTATACAATAATATAATGGGATACAATTAATACAATACAAATGAGAAAATAACATCCTAACTACTTCAAGTTAGATCACGAATTTTTCTTTACATTACAAATTTTTATACAGAACAAGTGAGTTCGGGGGTTTGGGTACAATGCAGAGTAATCAAATCTTTAACATGACACTTGCTTAGAGAGTTTTATAAAGTATAAAAATTCAAAGATTAAAACTTTAATTTTAGACAAACAATTAAGTTAGACAAACAATGATAGTTAAATTTTTTTACAAATTTTATTTTTTTGTGGGAAAAATTACATACATGATGAGTAGTAGATAAAAGGGAAAAACGTAAATCGTACAATCTATAAACTAATTTTTAGTGACTATTGTAGGTACAAATCGAATTACGTAGTGGATGATGTATAGACCTGTGGTCTAGTGTGTATTTGGGTGTATTAGGTACAAAGTGTGTATCTTACAATTTTGAGGGACAGATTAGCTGAGAGGATTGTTAAATTAACTGAATAAATGCTTGAGCAAAAATTTATATATAGTAAGCAAAAATGCTTAAGACTATATAAATAGCATAGTTAGCACTTACACGCAATGAAATAGAGTTTATCGTGATAACCAATGATTTTAGCATAAGGTTTGTATATATAGTATATATAGTGTACGTAAATGTGTGTGTGTATGTGTAGGGATTTGGAAGGTTTTTGAATTAACAAAGTTTAAAAATAATGTATAATAATTTAAGATGGGTTTAGGGTTATAAAATCTTTTAAGTTTAAGTCAATTATTGTTAAAATCTAATTACAGGTAGTATTAATGATGGTGTATGCATACGAGTTTCATGTGAAAGTGACTTGAAGTACTGAAAGAAAATGAATTCGAATATGTGTCAAAAGTAATAGAATTCAATTAGGATTATCGATTTTACGTAATTAAATCAGTTACACGTATATTAAGGTAATAAAAAAAACGAACTTAGAGAACCTTACAATTAATGAAAGTAAATCTAGCGGTATTAAAAATTAAATTTTGAAGATGGAATTAAATTCGACTAGTAACATTCCTAGCTATATATGAACTATATAACCATTAACATTAACCAGAAGTATCGGTACGATAATTGAATTAAGAAAATTAAGAATACAAATTAAAAATAGAAATCAATTATGCATTTTAATGAACTAAACATATAGTATACTTAAAAATTAAAAAAACACAATTTAACATAAATTGAGGTTATGTTTCATAGTACCAAAGAGGAATTAACCATGGTTGAACCATTTCTATGGTTGACACGGTTCAACTGGGGTTGGGGGTGTTAAAATAAAATAAAATAAAAAGACAAAGTTCGGAGTACGACATTCGGGGAATTGAGTGACTAAGCAGGGGGTATAAGTCTGAAATTGACAATTACATCTTTTCGTGAGCACTTTGCTCTTTTTTTTTTTAAAAAAAAAAGATTGTTTGTCACACTACTTAGAACAAAAATTAAAAGTGTTGAAACAAAACGGAGGGACGGCATGTTCCTCATATACATTACAATAATTATCCAAATCGTTACAACCTTTGTAAAAACGGTTTTGGTTACAAATAATAAAATACATAACTATATGGCAGATCGTAGGGTTGTGACACAAACGAAAATAGAAAGCTACAAATAATTTTTTTATCCAAACTCGCGTTAAGCGATTTTGGTTCTTATGTAAAAATGAATATTGATTATTCATTGTTCATTTTTACATTGCTCTCCCCTTTAAAATGATATGTATACAATAATATAATAGGATACAATTAATACAATACAAATGAGAAAATAACATCCAAACTACTTCAAGTTAGATCACGAATTTTTCTTTACATTACAAATTTTTATGCAGAACAAGTGAGTTCGGGGGTTTGGGTACAATGCAGAGTAATCAAATCTTTAACATGACACTTGCTTAGAGAGTTTTATAAAGTATAAAAATTCAAAGATTAAAACTTTAATTTTAGACAAACAATTAAGTTAGACAAACAATGATGGTTAAATTTTTTTTTAAATTTTATTTTTTTGTGGGAAAAATTACATACATGATGAGTAGTAGATAAAAGGGAAAAACGTAAATCGTACAATCTATAAACTAATTTTTAGTGAATATTGTAGGTACAAATCAAATTACGTAGTGGATGATGTATAGACCTGTGAACTATTGTGTATTTGGGTGTATTAGGTACAAAGTGTGTATCTTACAATTTTGAGGGACAGATTAGCTGAGAGGATTGTTAAATTAACTGAATAAATGCCTAAGGAAAAATTTATATATAGTAAGCAAAAATGCTTAAGACTATATAAATAGCATAGTTAGCACTTACACGCAATGAAATAGAGTTTATCGTGATAACCAATGATTTTAGCATAAGGTTTGTATATATAGTATATATAGTGTACGTAAATGTGTGTGTGTATGTGTAGGGATTTGGAAGGTTTTTGAATTAACAAAGTTTAAAAATAATGTATAATAATTTAAGATGGGTTTAGGGTTATAAAATCTTTTAAGTTTAAGTCAATTATTGTTAAAATCTAATTACAGGTAGTATTAATGATGGTGTATGCATACGAGTTTCATGTGAAAGTGACTTGAAGTACTGAAAGAAAATGAATTCGAATATGTGATAAGATTTACGTACGTTAAATCAGTTACACGTATATTAAGGTAATAAAAAAACGAACTTAGAGGACCTTACAATTAATGAAAGTAAATCTAGCGGTATTAAAAATTAAATTTTGAAGATGGAATTAAATTCGACTAGGAACATTCCTAGCTAAATATGACTATATAACCATTAACATTAACCAGAAGTATCGGTACGATAATTGAATTAAGAAAATTAAGAATACAAATTAAAAATAGAAATCAATTATGCATTTTAATGAACTAAACATATAGTATACTTAAAAATAAAAAAACACAATTTAACATAAATTGAGGTTATGTTTCATAGTACCAAAGAGGAATTAACCATGGTTGAACCATTTCTATGGTTGACACGGTTCAACTGGGGTTGGGGGTGTTAAAATAAAATAAAATAAAAAGACAAAGTTCGGAGTACGACATTCGGGGGAATTGAGTGACTAAGCAGGGGGTATAAGTCTGAAATTGACAATTACATCTTTTCGTGAGCACTTTGCTCTTTTTTTTTTTAAAAAAAAGATTGCTTGTCACACTACTTAGAACAAAAATTAAAAGAGTTGAAACAAAACGGAGGGACGGCATGTTCCTCATATACATTACAATAATTATCCAAATCGTTACAACCTTTGTAAAAACGGTTTTGGTTACAAATAATAAAATACATAACTATATATTTATATACGCAATAATGGCATGGAAAGAAAAGACATCGGTCAATTTTCTTCTTACAAAAAAAAAAGGTTAACTAAAGACACAAACCGGTCAATTCAGGTTGAATTTAATTCTCTTTTACAACAAAAAAAGGTTGAATTAAATTCTTAAATTACATTTTCTTAAATTAAATTCTCTTAAACTACTAAGAAAAAGTTGAATTCAATTGACTGCATTGAAATGACTGGGGACTTGAAAACTGACTGGGGACTTGAAAACTGACTGGGGACTTGAAAACTGACTGGGGACTTGACACTTGAAAACTGACTTCGAAACTTGAAACTTGAAAACTGACTTCGAAACTTGAAACTTGAAAACTGACTTCGAAACTTGAAACTTGAAAACTGACTTCGAAACTTGAAAACTGACTGAGACTCGAAACTTGAAACTGTCTGACTTGAACTCTATCAAGTATCTTGAAACTAAAACTGTTAACTTGAACTCTATCAAGTATTTTGAAACTGAAACTGTCTAACTTGAACTCTATCAAGTATCTTGAAACTGAACTGACTAAAATTGACTGCACTTGAACTCTATCAAGTGGAGTCTACTGAAAACGAAACTGACTTGCACTTGAACTGCTATCAAGTGAAGACTATTAATCTCTGGGGTTTGGTTGTCCCTCTTCGATGCAACCAATTAACTGAAATTAACTGAAAACGGAAAATGACTGCACTTGATCTCTATCAAGTGGAGACTATTAACCTCTGTGGTTTGGTTGTCCCTCTTGGATGCAACCAATTAACTGAAATTAACTGAAAATGGAAAATGACTGCACTTGATCTCTATCAAGTGGATACTATTAACCTCTTGGTTTGGTTGTCCCTCTTGGTGCAACGACTTACTTGAAATGCAATCAAGTATCTCTATAAACGATAAACTCTCTATAAACTCTCTCTTTCTTAATTTGCAAGTCAATACAATTCAATAATTTGAAAAAAATTGTAAATAAAAAAAAAATGTAAACAACATTTCACTCGAATGTACGCGAAGGTACGATACTATTATGTTTGGTACATAAAATAAAATTATTCTATATTAACTAAAATAGTGAAAATAACTCTGAAATTAATTCTGTGACATTTAACTCTGTGACAATTAACTGTTTCACTCAAAAAAATGTATCACTGTTGTATGGAATGTTCACTGTGTTTCTTGTAAATTCTGACTTGATACTCATTATTAACTGTTAATAATACTGACTTTTCAAGTGTTTATAAATTACTTAAAAAAACAAACTGTACTTAACAAAATTTCTACGGCGAAGTCCTTGAGACGTGTCCTGAATACGTCTTGCTGGCTACTTCTTCTTGGATGAAAACCAGGCGTGGAGAACTTGGAGTCGTTACACACCGGTTCAAGGGTGGATGTGACGAATAGAAGTCGTGACACGCCGGTCAAATGGTGGGTCGCCACTTGATAAAGTCTTGGCTACAGACTCGCCAGACTGTTATGCCAATATCTTCAATGTGCTTGGATCGTCTTGATTTTTATCCTGATGCAGGGTCGCCAGACTGTTAACCCCTCCGTCTATGGCCCTGGGGTGGTTCGGAGTCGACGGGGGTTCTGGTTAGGAGGCAGCAACGGATATTTCTTCTATAACATTCTAATTCTTTTCGGTCGCCAGACTGTTTGACCCAATATCTTCTATGGTGCTTCGGTTGTCTCTTTCTCTCGCTTTATGGGGTCGACAGTTGTTAATTCTTCTCTTTCTATAATACTCTGATACTTTCTCTGATACTAAATATTATCGACTTTTCTTTTATAACTTATCGACTTAACTGACTAAGTTCTTCTGAAGAGAGCACGGCTCGAAGGGGAAAATAAAAAGTTTCTCTTACTGTAGTTTACTTCTAAAAATGTACAGGTAGTCCTCTGAATTTCCAGGGGTAGAGGTTCGACCTCTTTCAACCATGGCTCAGGCCGGAATCTAAAAAAAATTAAGGAGGCAAGGGGCCTCTGCCCCTCCTCGCAGCGAGGCTGCTAACAAGAAAGTGTTAATCGAAGTGAAGTCTAAGACGAAGAAGAAGAAGAAGTGACATTATTTTACAATTTATGATTATATATTATCTAAATATTGGGGGAATGCAGTTGAAGGTTAAGTTTCCCCCCTTTTAAACACATGATCAATTGTTTGAAAGATTCCAAATAAAATTTAAAAAAATAAAAATAAAAACTAATCGTATTTTTTTTGCCGAGTCTTCATTTCTGAAGGCGATATC
>JAJOZX010015618.1:5000-62492 GCA_023014485.1 Bathynomus jamesi | reverse complement strand
TATTAGGGCGGGTCGATTTTCCACATGTTTTGAAATTGCAAGGTGAATAAGTGCCCAGTAGTTAGGTTGGTTGAGAAATGAACCCCCAAAATTTTTTAGAGCAAATGGATAAGGGCCTGCTTGCGATTTGCTATTAAAGTTTGTTATGGTTTTTGACCCAATTTTCGTCATACACAATAGGTAAACTCATCATTTTTGAAGACATGCTGTAATATTAACTAATTATAGATGTAGCAACTCAGTATCATTTTCTATCCCAAGAGGAGACAATGCCTAATGTATATCATGTGTTTTAAATGTAAAATGATAAAATTTTGTTGAAAAAACATGCATTTTTTGCTAATTTATTCACATATTTTGGCTACAAAACTTGAAAAAATACTTTCAAAAGGTGATAAATTAAAAAAAATCACATGTTCTCATGTAAAAAGAAAACTATTCATATAAATCATCATAAGATTGAGAATAATGTCCTTTTGACATAAATGCAGGACTCATCTTCCTGCTCAGTACTTTAGTAAGAATACATCTGTGATGAGTTTCGAACCCGTACACGGTATGGGAAGCCTCTGTCACTAATTTCACACTCCTCTCAACACTGAGAGTGAAAAGGAAAGTCTGGAATGTCTGGCTTAGTGTTAGTGTCCATGAATGACTGGATTTCTTCATCAGATAGGTGCTGTGTGTGATATCGACGGTGGCATCGTCAGTCGGATCGCGAAATTCGCTGATGATACCAAGCTTGGGGCCAATGTTGGGACGCCCGAAGCGATCGAGGAACTGCGTGCAGACCTAGGTAGGATAGGAGAGTGGTCCAAAAAATGGCAAATGCCGTTTAACTTGGGTAAATGCAAAGTGATGCACATTGGCTACGCCAATCCCAAGTCGGACTACTCTATGTTGGGTATAATATCGAGGTGACTGATTTAGAAAAGACTTGGGTGTGCTAATTAGCAGCGACCTTTAAGTTTACGAAACAGTGTGTAGAGGTGGAAAAGAAAGCCCGAGAAACTATTGGGTTATATCAGGAGGCAATTTCAGTTTCGGAACAAGGAGATTGTGCTCTCACTGTACAATTCCCTTGTTTGGCGCACACCTGGAGTATGCTGTGCAGTTCTGGTCACCCACCCTCAGGAAAGATATTGTGAGGCTGAGCGAGTGCAGGCGAGGGCCACAAAGTTAATCCCTTCCATTAGGCATATGGGCTACAATCGACGGTTAACGCGCCCTGAATTGTTTTTCGCTTGAAACTCGGAGGCTGCGCGGTCAACTGATCGAGTTTTCAAGCTCTTACGCGGGTTCAATGATGTCGATTTAGAAGTATGTTTAGTTTAAATGATAACCCAACTGCAACAATGGTTGGAAGTTGGATTTGAAACGGTTTAGGACTAGTGTGTGTGGGAATTACTTTACGTATAAGATCTGTGACACATGGAACAGGTTACCTTCGGAAGTTATTGTGAACAGTTCCTCTGTGGATAAGTCAAGAAAAGGTAGACGAAATCTTGCACACTATTTGAGTGTGTAAAGACATTTAGGACCTCAGTCTGCGGAAATTTTCTTTTCCTATAAAATAGTTAATATCTGGAACCAACTTCCCTCAGAGGTTGTTTCCAGTCAAAGTGTAAATGTTGTTTAAAAAATATGCTAGACAAAGTACTGAATACTCTATGTGAGCAACTAAATATAGAGCTATTTATATATTCTCCACTTTCCTGTAAGATTTCCTTGGCTGCTTTTCCGGGGTCAAGTTATTTTCTTCAACCTTTTTCCGTGCCTGCCTCTGGCAGGGAGGGAGCGGAGGGTGGGGAGAGCCTTCTACTTTTCTATCCAGTTTTCTGCTACTGCTGGATGGTTTGAAAGAAAAAATAAACTTTACAAAATTTTCCCTGCACCCGGTGCCATTGGTACCTCCTCGGTATGGGCCGCAAGGCCTTTTGAGGTACTTCTTTTCCTTGTAACTCCTTGTAATTCACCTGGGGAATTTTCTTCCCTGCTTCCTGGTTGCTCTCCATTCATAAATGAAAAATATAAATGAAAATATAAATAAAATATAAAATATAAATATAATGACAAATAGTACACAAAATATTGCCATTTTCAATAATACAAACAAATTACCCACTTAAAGTGACAATTATAATATTTTCCATATTTTTTGGAGAATAACTCAGCTTTGGCAAAAAAAAAAAAAAAATTACAAGAAGCGCAGAATTTACTTGTGTCTGAGAGTGAGTATAGTCTAAGCCCAAGATAATGATTCTGTCTTCTTCATCTTTCACCATGGCATAGAGGGATGTTCTCTGGTCGAGCAGAAAACATTACCTCGATGTTCTGCTTTACAATGCATTTCATATCATCAAATGGAATCAGCTCAAGTCGGCTGATAGCAGAGAAGAGGATGCAAGGAGAATCATGCAGCTTAGAGGATGCCTTTATCTCAAACCATGCAGGAGCATAAACTCGAACAATGTAAGGACCAACTTTTCGAATTCAGTTTGGTCTGTGTCTTTGTGTACAAACAAAGAAGTCGTATGGCAAGGTTAACCATCTTGCATGGTTAAGGGGACCAATCTTCAAGCAGCCCATCTGTCATCTACTCTTCCTGATCCGATCCCTCTGCAATACTCATACAGAAGCCTTTGATCATGACTGAGGTCTTTCAGTATTTCTCTGGAATGTACCTTCAATGATTGGAGTTTCCACAGCTTCAAACTGTACCTGAGGTTCATCCTGGAATCTTCTGCGCACCTTTGCCAAGGGGCCTGCTGAAACTTCTTGGGCCAGTTGTCATTCCATCCATTTTTTTGAAAGAGCTTTTAGTGGGAGTTCATTCTGATGCAGTGCGCAACCAGTAGTGTGCAGTTTCCTCCCCAGAGTTTCTTCAAGTTTACTACTAAACCACTCTTCCAGCCAGTGTTGGTTGCGGTATTATCAAGAAGAAGGCTCAGATACTTTCAAGCTATTATAGTCTTCAAGAACACTGAATGTCTCCTGAGCAAGGACCTCACCAGTGGCGCCTATAACAGGAATTGTTCTGTGGGTCAAGTAGGCACCAGAGATTTTCCATCTTCATAGGAAGGTGAGGTGATGTTCTGCGTCAACACACTTTCTGAGAACAGTTTCCCCTTCAGGTGTGTCTATTTCTTTGTAAGTCATGGTATTCTCATCAACCTTCCCATCCACACCAACACAAATGAGCTCTCTCTTTTTCTCTGATTCCACACCCTCACTAACTACCCTAATTTGGGCTTTGGCCCTGTCTAATTTGCACTTGTCAATCATGATGTGATTGATGTCAACTTCAGGTCTCAATAGGTGTTTGATGTCATGGAGCAAGGCATTCCCAAGAGCTGTGCCCAGATTTGATGAACATTCACCTCTGACAAGTTCCATAGCATATCTGGGAAACTTTAAAAGGCTATAGTCTCCTGAAGCCTCTTCCTAAGCTGCCATTCATCTTCTCCTTCCTGAAAATAAATGGAAAATATTAATGCATTTTCTGTTTATTTATTTTATTTATTTATAATTATATATAATTAATATAAATAAAAGGAAACTAACCTCGCCACCAGATGAACTGCTTGTAAGTCCAAGCAACTCTGTAGGCTGTATGAAAGATCCTACTAGCTCAACTTCCTCCTGAGGTAGTACATGTTGCTGTCCTTGTTTGGCCTTCCTGTCTCTTTTGGCAGCAGCTGTGTCCACTGAAGACAGCTGGTATGCACCCTTAGGACCTGTTTTGGATCACTGATCTTGAAGGTATGCTCTTTCTTCAAGTGGCACCTTTGCATTTCGAGGGCAAACACAGATGATGTGTTCTTGTGTACACTTGTCCTTCTTACAGTATACTCTTGAATCACTGCAAGGCAAAATATCCAAAGAACAGGAACAGGCAGAAATATCAAAAAGTTTGTCCAAGTTAGCATCCAGATTTCGCTTGCTTGACTTGCCTTAGCATGCTTGCGATTAATGTCTTTCACAAGAGTGAGTAGGTCTTTAACCTTTCTGTCAATGGATTTGTCATTAATCAAAGGCAGCCTTGGATTCACTGAAGACCAAATGGATTTTAAATCCTTGCTAACTTGCTGCATTAAGGCCCAAAAATCTGTGCCAGGGTTAGCATGATTAAGGTCATAATAGTATTGACTCAGCTGCCTGTAAGTGCTTGGTTTGGTCATTAATAATTCACAAGGACCACCTCCATACTTTTCTTCACTTTTCTTTCAGGTCAGGTGTCTTGTTTTCGCTTTTGGCATTATTTACACTGGAAAATCTGAAACATAATGAAAAGTGTTAATGCGAATAGCAATATGTAAGAAATAAGGATGAATGGTCACAGGAAATATAATATTTTACCATTGTTTTTTAATAAAGATGCATAATTAATAATTATTTAAAAATACAAGCAAAACATTGATATTTATGCTTATAGAAACAAGTTAATAATTTTGGGTTTGCTTTGTTTTGGTTGCACGTGTGCCGCATAAAGGATTTTAAGCATGAAGTGACAACAGAAAAAATTAAAAACTTAAAAGCTAAATTCGCATTCTGATCTTTTATCAAAATGCATTTCTTTGTGATTTTCACATTTTATAGATGAAACGACGACTACTGGATGTTTATTCACTTTCTGGTACCAACTTCAACCACCCCTAATATATATATATATATATATATATATATAAAAACCAGACATAAACATATTAAACAATAAGTTTCCAAGATATTAATTAGCCTAATAATAGTGTTTTATTAAGTAACAAATCAGCATCAAACTTTACAGTAGTTAATACATAATAAATTACATTTCAAATATATCAACAACTATTTATTATTAAAATAATTTTAATTAAATTTTTATTAAAAGTAATATTAAAAATATATTTAACTTGTAACTGCAAATTACTATAGAAAATTCAAACTATCGAAAATGCATGAACATTGCAAAAAAAAAAGCTATACATACCTTCAAGTGAGTGTACAGGTTGGTTGTTGCAGATATAAATGCCGCAATTGTTTTATTGCAAAGAATACATAAGCATTTGACTTTTTGGCCATCTTGAGATATGATTTGGAAATATTTTTCATCAAATAAGGGGTGCAACTGTGAATCTTTACGCTTTCATCACTTTCAGCACTAGTAGCTTTATCACCTAGGTCTTTACTACTGATACTTCTGATACTACTGGTTCTTCAGACATGTTGATATCTTCCTTATGGAATAATGAGCACTGAACACAACATGCACACACAACCACTCGTAATGGAATCTCGTGCACTACTGCTGTGTCTGAGGATAAGGCTATAAGCCTAAGGAATAGAGTTGCCAGATGATTAGAAAGATTTTGTATTTTGTTTCAGGGTGCAAATTGTTATCTGACAGTTAAGGCTAAGAAATGTATTTGTGAAATGTATTTAAAAATATGTATTTTCAAATAACAAATACTCTTTCAAAGTATTTAAATACACACCAAAAAAGTATTTATAAATACAAGTATTACAATACAAATGTATTTAAATATTGCCCAGCTCTGCATGGTGCTAAACCTTTCTACCATTTCTATCATTTTTAGATCCTTACTTGTATAGGGCAACCAAAACTGTACAGCATATTCTAAATGAGGCCTAACAAGCACCTTGTACAATGCCAGATCAATATCTTGAGATTTATATTAAAAACTGAGACATAAAATCCAGTACTCTGTTAGCAGGGCCGGCTCAAGGTACCGGCAACTCGGGCAGTTGCCTGGGGCGCCACATGCTAAGGGGCGCCACGTCATGCGTTTGGGATCTTCCAAATACAAAGCGAAAAACCTAAAAATAAATAAATAAAATAAAATGAAATAAAAGTCAAATGTGAAAATTTCCTGATGTGGAGTAAAATTTTCAGGGATTATAACATTATATTAGCCAATAGCATTAGAGACTACCAGTAAAGCTAAGGTCAGTTTGGCCCGACATGGGATGACATGTCACACGGGTTGATGTGGCCGCGTAGGTGAGAATTGAGCACAAATTGCATATGCCTGGCAGCGCTGCCATCCTATGATATCTCATCAGTATTGCCACTTTGTGGAATTTTTACATTTTTTTGTGGATTTACCTCAGACAAAAGTGGCAACACTGTCTCTTATATTTTCATACATGGTTCCATTTTGAGAATGTTTAGTTGTACTTTGAGTGAATATCGTTAATTGTAATAAACTCTTTATTCCTACATTTGTAGTTTTTCCTCATTGTGAACAAATTTTAAAATTATACTTGTAAGGGCGCCAAAGTTCAGCATTGCCCGGGGCGCCAGCAACCCTAGGGCCATCCCTGTCTGTTAGCTTTACTACCCATGATTGAACATTGTTTTGAGAACTTTAAATCCTTAATAACAATGATACCTGAGTCTTTTTCCTCAGAGTCTTCATTTAACATAATATTTCCCTTAGTGTACTTAAATTTACTATTGTGATAATCTATATGCATTTCTCTACATTAAATTTCATTTGCTACTTATTAGACCACACTACTAAAGTATTAAGATTGAGCTGTAAATACTCTCAATCCAGTAAACTAATTGCTTTACCCACAATTTTAGTGTCATTGGCAAAATTAGAAAATTTGCTCACTGATTTAACATCAAGATCATTAATGTTGTCACAGAACTTGGTTGACATGTATATTTTTATGGACAACTTTCCTATTATCATGTGAATGTAAACAAATTTCTCATAAGATGTGGTATAGTAAATTTAATTATTTCAGGATTTTTGTTCAGTGTTATATACCCCCTAAAAGAATTGGTACAATATTACCTTTTCCAACATTTCTATAGTCATTGTCATGAGTATTTAGCTCAAGCCTGAATGTAGGAACATCAGAAGTTATATATATTATTATTATTATTAATTAAAATATATACTGTACATAATTAATTAAATGATTTACTTACAAAGTTGAACTTTTTTCAAGTACAACCAAAACAAATAATGTCACAATTACAAAAGTTCAAGAAAATAAGAACATCATCATAATAATGATGTAAACAAAAGTGTGTTCAAAAACAGACTATTGAATGCAAGGAGTTTCAAAACAGACTGATTTTACAATGGATCACTATCCACATTATTGGTTTGTCCACACTTTGAGTTCCAGTAATCTGGTGGTGATTTCTAATAATAATACAATTTCATTATATTCTTAAGTTACTATAATTCTATATTGTGTAAAAACAAAAAAATAAATAAAGTCATTTTTATATATCACAGACTTAGTTCTTAGAAAATAAACAAAATTTTTTTAATAAACTGTTCCTCTTTGTTGTGGGCTACCAATTTTGTTAAGTTCATTTGATTCATACTAGAATTAAATATCTTTTATTACAATCTTTAAATATACAAAATTGAAAAGATAAATTATAAACCTGCTTTCAGGTTTTAACTATTTCGTAAGTTAATACATCTTTCCTCTCAAGCTAGTTAGGCTAGTGCCTATGATCCTGTGATAAAAGTTTCTTTAGCCAAATTTTCCACAAGGCCTGGCCTAAGTTGTAGCCCTGTACTTAACATGGGCTAGGCTTAGTTTGCCTTCATTCATTAGTTTGTGGTCTAGCTCAGCTTAACTGTATTTGTTCTGCACAAATATATAAGGTCACACATTATTTTTTGAATTTAGCAAAGCTTATTATTTATCACTTAACACAATCTTGAACATATAATTTGCCATTGATATAGCCTAAACCTATTACTTTACTTGGTCCTCTGCTAAGTTAATCACTTAATGTACAGAATTCACATCTTTTAAGGGGCAGCTTGTCTAATCCTAATGTTATGTCTCAAATTTAAATTCAAATTTCCCTTACAAATATAGGCATCATGAAGCGCAGTGATGAATCAACCAAACAGGTGAAAATTCCATTTTCTATGCCATAGTAAACTTCAACCTTTCCTCTATCATGTACCAGGTTGTCTTTTGGCATAGTCATCATTGCAAAAATGCAACAAAAACAATCAAAATATGCCCATTCTTTATAAAGTTTTTGCTATAATCTTCCAGTGTTTATACCATTATTGCTATTTTACCTATTAAAACTTTAAATGTTTGTTTTATCATTTAATCATTCACTCACTCACTGTTCATAAAATTACTTACAAAATTAAAAAGAACCCATCGAATTACACCTATTTCAATAAAATTATGAGTATTTAAACTTTCACAAACTTTAAAGCCATTTTCCTCAAAACTTTGTTTTGGCACATTCATCCTTTTGCTGTGTGATGCCTCATATACAGTAGGGTTGCGCATTAGCATGAGATAGGGATTACTGAGAGGTGCATTAACATAATCCACATTAATGTGAGATCATTAGCCACTAGGTATCAACTGGCTTGTCTTGTGTCACTGCTGCCTCACCTACCCTGGAGTCATGCACATAAGTGGTACAGAAGAAAATTAACAGCTTAACCACATTGTTTAATTTATTTAAATTGTTTCTTTTCACTTTAGTCACTTTTTCATAATTAGATGCACAAACACAGGATTTTTAACTCGCTTATGGTTTTGAAGTAGGAGGTTATCGTTCACTGCTTCTACTTGGAGATAGCCTTCTCCAGTAGCCTCCTGTACCAGCAGGAAACCCTACCAGGAGCGGGAGAAATATGGATGGAAATTTTCAGAAAGAGGAGGCAGCTAACTCCTGGTGCTGGGAGGTAATGCATCAGAGATTCAAGAATAATATCTGGATTTTTCTGGTTGGGACTGCATTAATGTGTTGCAGTCCACATTAATGCATTTTTATGGGTGTAATTTAGGGTGTTGTGTTATCAAGTAATTGTTATCATAAATCACATTAACATGAGACTCTACTGTATTATAAAAAGTACTGGTCTTGACCCTTGTGTGGAACAAGTGCTGCTAGTTACATTAGCCCACCATGACTGTTCCCCATTAATTAATACCCTGGTTTTCTTTTCTGTCAGTTAACCAACTATTAATCCAACTAAGAATTTGACTATTATTCTGTTACTTGACCCTTTATCATGTGTGTGTGCGCGTGTGTGTGTGTATGAGAGAGAGAATATATATGAATGTTTTAAGCCAGGGGTCACCAACCTTTTTTTTGTTCACTGCCCACTTTTACGACTTTTTGAAAATTAAAAAAGCTTATCGCCCACCTTAGATCAAAAAGAATAAATCAACATAATCAATAAAATAAATAGGAAATAAATGTTTAATTACCTTTAATGTGAGCCCACTAGTGGGTGCTACCACCCAGGTTGGTGACCCCTGTTTTAAGCAGAAAGCTATTTCTTAATTAACTGAATTTTTCCCTCCCTCCAAAAACTTATAAATGTTAATTGTTCAGGTGGGGCAGCAAGCTTTACCTTTGTCAGAATAAACAATTTGGGTGGAAGCAAAACTAAGGTCACCTTATAATGCATTGCATTTAGTGCACAGGAATATTACTTTTGGGGAAAACATAAACTGGAGAAGCTTATTCTGAAGATCATTCATTATCAGTGTTTTTACTGCATTGAACCTTTAATATGTAAACTCATACCAGATGTGAACTACTAAAAAATGCTCAACATACTGCTTCTACTGCTTGACTTAGAGCTTAAATTATAAGGCATACTGGATGCCCTAAATGTGTGTAAGCCCTTCAAAATGTTACTTTTTTGTTGAGTTTGAACAAATGACAGTTCAGGATTGACCTGCAGTCAACCCCTGTAAAGATAAAATTTTTACAGAACTAAGTTCATAAAGAGAATAACTGTGAAAGTAGATTAATTTTGACAAACTTTAAGATCTGAATAAAGGAAATAAAAAGAACTGTCTTTAAAGACTGTAATGAAGATCATGTTTGAGATATTTTTAACCTTTGACAGATCCAATATTCTAATCTCTAGTTCAGGAACAAAAACTATGAATGTTCTGAGAGGGACTAGAACTAGCATGAGAGTACTTAATTTGGTGGTCATTGATGACCTCACCAAACTCTAAGTATATAAAAAAAAAAAATGATTTAGGTTTAATTTCAGTAATATATCTTATATTCTATGTAAGGCAATTAAATTAGTAGTATGCATTTCACTTCCAGGGAGATTGCAAGCCAGGCTCAGAATCAAAATCAGACATTGCTAGAAATAAATCCTGTGCTGATGAACAACAGGAACATACCTTTCCATCCAGTGCAAATCATGTCAGTAATTTCATTAGTTTAAAGGATGATGAGAATCATAAATTTGTGCAAGAGAACATATTTGAATGTTCTGTTAGTTCGTATAAAACTGTAATAAAACAAAGTCACAAGACTCAATTAAGAATTCATGCCAGAGAAAAAATATTTAAATGTGGGATTTGTGACTACATTGCAACCAATAAATCTAGCCTTCACTCTCATTTAAAAATTCATACTAGAGAAAAACCTCATAAATGTGGGGTTTGTGACTATACTGCATTACAGAAATCTAGTCTTCAGGCTCATTTAAGAATTCATACTGGAGAAAAACCTTTTAAATGTGGGATTTGTGACTATAGTGCAACCACAAATTCTAGCCTTCATTCTCATTTAAAAATTCATACTGGGGAAAAGCCTTTTAAATGTTGGGTATGTTCCTACACTGCATCACGGAAATCTAATCTTCAGTCTCATTTAAGAATTCACACTGGAGAAAAACCTTATAAATGTGGCATTTGTTCCTACACTGCATCACAGAAACCTCATCTTCAGTCTCATTTAAGAATTCATACTGGAGAAAAACCTTTTAAATGCAGTATTTGTGACTACAGTGCAACTACTAATTCTAGTCTTAAAAACCATTTTAGAATTCACACTGGAGAAAAACCTTTTAAATGTGAGATTTGTGACTATAGTGGAGCCACAAATTCTTGTCTTAAAAGCCATTTAAGAATTCACACTGGAGAAAAACCTTATAAATGTGGTATTTGTTCCTACACTGCATCGCAAAAAACACGTCTTCACTCTCATTTAAGGATTCATTCAGGAGAAAAACCTTTTAAATGTGGGGTTTGCGACTACAGTGCAATTGCTATTTCTGACCTTAAAAAACATTTAAGAACTCACACTGGAGAAAAGCCTTTTAAATGTGGGATTTGTGACTACAGTGCAACCACCAATTCTGGTCTCAAAAAACATTCAAGAATTCATACCAGAGAAAAACCTTTTAAATGTGCAGCTTGTTCCTACACTGCATCACGAAAGTCTCATCTCCAGAGTCATTTAAGTATTCATATTAAAGAAAAACCTTTTAAGTGTGCGATTTGTTCCTACACTGCAGCACAAAAATCTAGTCTTCAGTCTCATTTAAGAAGTCACACTGGCGAAAAACCTTTTAAATGTGCGATTTGTGACTACAGTGCAACTTCTAATTCAGGTCTGAGAAACCATTTAAAAATTCATACTGGAGAAAAACCTTTTAAATGTGCAATTTGTTCTCACACTGCATCAAGAAAATCTCATCTTGAATCTCATTTAAGAATTCACACTGGCGAGAAACCTTTTAAATGTGAGATATGTGACTACAGTGCAACTACTAATTATAGTCTTAAAAACCATATAAGAATTCATACTGGAGAAAAACCTTTTAAATGTGCAATTTGTTCCTACACTTCATCAAAGAAAAATAATCTTGAATATCATTTACGAACTCACACTGGAGAAAAACCTTTTAAATGTGAGATCTGTTCTTATGCTGCAGCACAGAAATCTACTCTTCAGTCTCATTTAAGAATTCACACCGGAGAAAAACCTTTTAAGTGTGAAATTTGCTTCTACAGTGCATCACAAAAATCTCTTCTTCGGGCTCATTTAAGAATTCACACTGGTGGAACAGTCACCTTCCTTAAACGAACGCTAGGCCAAGTTCAGTGTTGAAGTGTTTGGTTTTGGTGGAAGCCTCACTTACATGTATAAAAAGTACCAAAAAGAGTATGAACCAAGTGGAAATTCAGTATTGTAATATGGGAACTAAAAATAAAACTGCCTAATAATAGATGTAAGTGTTTCCAATGACTTTGGAATAAACTAAACTGAAAGGGAGAAGGTCACCAAGTACCAAGATCTGAAAAATGATGTGAAGAGAACAGTTGCAAAGTTTTAGTGAAGGTGACAGGCTTGATTAAGAAAAACCTAAATACCTGAAGATGATACCTTAGTACTAAAAACTTCTTCAAGTCCAAATAAAAGTAATGCAAGAGACCATACTGAAGAGCCATCAAGAGTAATTTGCAAAGATAGGCTGCATTTATTCATTTCTAGAATGGAACTTGGGTGCTGATTGATTTAAAAAATAAAGAATATAAACCAAAGAGAAAAACCATTTAAATGTGGATTTTTTTAGTAAAGTGCAACCATTAAATATGATCTTGCAAAATATTTAAGAATTCACACTGCAGATGGAAGAGAACTTTCATCCCTCTGTCACAGGGTTTGGCTGAGAAAAGTCATGAAGAGGTAACTTCTCCAATAAGTACAAAACCCCAGTCAAAACTTCCATTAACGTGAAAATGCAAACTAGACAAAGTAAAAATATAAGCAGTATGAAACTTACTGGAAACAAAAAGAGTTGCAGCCACTTCACTCAGTTGTAGGGCTGTAGATGGGCAGGCATCCAATGATTGTTATCAAGCTACTAGACTTACTACAGACAATTTGTGAATTGTCCCATGAATTGATTGGGGGAGGTGTACAATGAAGCAAAAAGTGCAATGATATGGAGGTCCATTAAAATATAAAATACTGTACAGTGTACTGACCTTAAGACTTGACATGTACAGTAATTAAGGTGTACATAACTATGGATGAGATTGTATGTAATGCAAGCTTAGTAAAACATGGTTTGGCTCATCTTTATGACTGAAAGGATATTGCCTTATAAAATTACATTACTTTAAACACATGGTGTCTTCTGGCTGGATTTAATCATTGAATGCCATAACCAAGACTGGAGATCATGATTAAATGCTTAACATCTAAATTTAACACTAAAACTTAATATTAAATTAATTTCATTTCTTGCAAACTTCAAGACAAAACTAAACCTATTGAAACTGTACAAAAGCAATGATGCCAAAGCTTATTCTATCTTCTTGAAGATATCAGTGATTTTTGGATCATGATTTTGTAGTAAGCCCTGGAATATTGTGATGTTTGCACAGTTTCAGTAGTGTGTTTTGTTCCATGATCTTCATTTTTGACCATGTTAATTATTTCCATCATGCCAGTCATGAGCTTTTTGGCACTGTCTTTACCAATGCCAACTGTCTCAATCTTGGCCATAAACTCTTCCTCAGTCTCCTCTGCATGAAGATCATTTAATACAAGCATAGCAAGCTCCTCAGCACTAAGATCCTCCCTATGCTCTGCCAGCTGCTGTTGAATTGTTATCAGATTCAGCCTCCTCACAGTTCCTAGTCATCTTGACAAGATGAGTTATAGGAACTTCTCTCTCTGCAAGGTTGTCAAATCCTTCAAAGTCATCTGGTAGAAAAGAACCTGAAAACTTTCTCCAAATATTAATGAGGGTGGATTCTTTAACCTCATACTATGTTGCATCAGTGTCACAGAGATAATTCAGAATGGTATGAGATTTCTAGAAAGATTTCAGGTTCTGATGGCTCTAGCAGCAGATTACATTTCAGAATCACCACTCTGATTTTTAGTTTCAGCAGGTTCATCAGTTTTATTGCAAGTGGAGGCTGAGGAAAGGGGTTCTGACAAATTCTCAGTGAAAGTGATCATCCTGCTCAACGTTTTGGTTGTGTAAATTTGCTTAAAAACAGAGATGTCCTGATCCATTGGTTGGATAATTAAAGTGTTAAAGTGGTGTTAAGTGGCAGAAAGATCACTTTAAAATCAGGAGCACATGATTCAAAACTGCTTGGATGACTGGGTGCATTATCAAGGAGCAGCACATCTTTCTGAGACAAGTTTTGTTCTGCCAAATATAATTTGACAGCAGGAATGAATTCACATTTGAACTACTCATCAGAAAGCATTACAGTCATCGAAGCCTTTTTGGTATGGTGCCACCAAACAGAGAAATAATGAAAGGCTCTTGAATGCTCTTGGCTTCCTGACATGATAGACATATGCTGGTTGTAACTGGAAGCAAGCAGCATTTGCACAAAACAAGATTGTAACGTGATCTTTCAAGCTCTTAAAGCGTAGTTGCCTTTTCTCCTCTTTCATGAGAATGGACTTATTTGGCAGTAACTTCCGATAAAGTACAGTCTCATCAGCATTAAAGATTTGTTTCAGTAAATAGTCTTCAAGAACCTCTCTAATCTTGGATTTGAAATTGTTTGTGACCACCTGATCACAACTTCCAGTTTCACCATGCATTGAACCCATATGATGCCCACAGTAATGCATGAAACAATTTATTGTATGGGACACAAAAAAAATGAAGGGAGTATGCTCATATAAAGTAGACCTTAAAAAAGAAACTCTTATTCTGCTTTAAATACTCAAAATTTGAGGTATAGAGCATTAACAAAATTGAAATTTTTGCAGAGCAACTTAACAAAGTGGATCTACCACAGGAAAAGGTAGAGGCAACATGAAGTAACAAGATCTTTTACTTGTTATCTCAGATGAAAAAATGTATACCCAGTGACCAAAGGGAAAATATCAAAAGAGAAGCATTAAGTAAAGTTAATAATGACTACAACTCTATAGAAGAAGATGAAGAAACATCATAAAAAGTATGGACTAAGAAAGAAAGTTCTTACTAACATAGGCCACTAACCAAAGTATAAATGACAAAAGCAGAGAGCAGAATGCTGGAAAAAATACTTTTTACACATTGCCCACTGAAAAAAAAGAAATGGCAGTAAAAAAAATCACCATGCAAAGGCACATCATAACTTAAGAAGTAGTTACAGGAAGACAGTTATGGAAGTAGTTATGGAAGACAGAGTGCATCACCAAATATTGGAAAAACTGTCCCCACTTACTAACATGTATCCTTTTCTAGTGCTTGCTTGCTCTGCACTTGCTTTTCAATCAAGACCCAACAACAAATCCCACCTGCTATCCACACCAGTAATGATGGCAAGCGTAGCTCCACCTCACCTACTACCATCATTGTCTTCAACATCATCCCTATCCTTTACACCACCATAATTCCCTACACAAGCAACCTCACTACCAATACTACCACCAATCCCCATCCACTCCAACAACTATCTACCCCAACAAGAGGACATAGTGCAAAAGAAGTGGAGGAAAATTTGCCAATAAAATTTAAGAAGTGAGGCATATGCAGTTAAGTAAGCATCTAAAAGTGAAAAAATTAATAACAAATAAGACATTTAAACAGATCGTGATGAAAGTAAATAATGCCATACCAAAACTAATTGATAAAAATGGTAGGATGGCTTATGCAAGAAAAATGGCCCCTAACTACAAACCTCCATGACACAGCCAAAACAGAAATCAGAGAGGGTGGCTGAATGGAAAACAAAACTACAAAAAAATCTTACAATTGAAAAGAAAATATTACAAATTTAATTATATTTGGAAAACCTATGGGCCAGAAGATTATTGGAGAAAATATAAATTAAATAAAAGCACACCATCACAACAGTCAATCAGTTGCATCAAAAAGATATTGAAAACAAAGCTGAAACCAGAGCAATAACACAAGACCTAAAAAAAATGTGAAGAAGAAAAATTTTATTTGCAGAAAACCTTATAAAACCATACCAAAGCTTACTAAATCTAAAAATAGAGGTGGAAAACCCACCAACACAGACAAACAGAGCAGTATTGAAGAGGACTCTTTGAGGATCCACAGCTCCACAACAACAATGTGGAATGGATTGAACAGATAATGGATCAGAATCCCAACAAACAGCCAATGGATAATACAGGGGTTAGAAAGGATAAGAGGAAAATTACCTACATTCTCAAAGTTTAAAAGCTCAGGGCAGGACAAAGCTACCCAACTACTGTCTAAAGCAGTACACAGCACTTCACTGAAAATATGTGGTTGCTTTCAACTCCATACTCAGGAAGGAGAAGGAAACTGCAACATGGTTAACCATATGTAAAATAACACTTAATATATACTTAAATCACAATACACCCAATTTCCAAATAAATATAGGCTTATGACTTGCCTAACAACCATATACAAGTTGTTAATTGGCATTTTTGCGGACAAAATACACAACCATCTAACACAAAATTACTATCTGGAAGACAAACAGAACAGATATAGAAAGAACTGTCTTGGTACAAAGGACCAGCTATTCATAAACAAAACCATAATTGAGGACAGCAGAAAAAGAATGAGAGGCCTTTAGTATGGCATGGATTAACTACCAAAAATCTTTTGATAGTGTCCTTCACTCATGGATCAATGAGTGCATGAAGTTCTAAAACATAATTGCACTCGTATAAGACCAGATGGAAAACTGGAAAACTGAGATCAGCTTCTCCAACATAGCCCAGTAAAGCCTAAGCTTAAGGGCCAAATTAAATAAAATAAATAGTCCAGCTTCACAAAAATAATGAAGGCCAGTTGGAAATAAAAGATGTAAAAATTAAAAGAAGCATTTACAAAAAGAACAGTTTATCATGCTTATCACTCCTGTTCTGCTTCACAGTGGATCCATTAAACAAATTATTAAAAGAAACAAAGGACACAATCTGTGTCAGTCGAGACAAAAAGTCCCTTCCGAAACAATCAACCATCTTATGTTATGTTCATTGATGACCTTAAATTACTTGCTGAGAGGGAAAAAGACCTACAGTACCTGACAATGGTCCACAATTACTCAAATAACATAAAAATGAAGTTTGGTCTTGACAAATGTACAAAATATATCCTGCACAAAGGAAGGTTGACAAGCACTGACAAAAACAGAACTTCCAGAGGGAGTTAAAATAAAAGACCAAGAAATGGATGCCACCTACAGATATCTAGGAGTGGAAGAAACATGAAACATCAAGTATTTAAAGGAAAAAGGTTGGCAAAGAATGTCATTTGATTAAAGCTGAACTGCAAAGCTGAACTGTCAATTAAAAACAAAATAATGCTAATAAATGAACTCATCATACTAGTTTTATAGTACAGGAAATTAATAAATTAGACACCACAATGAGAAAAGTCCTTGCTATGAACAAAATGATGTAAAGAATCACTCCATGAACAAAATGTACTTACCAAGAAGTCTAGAGAGACGGGGCCTAACAGAAATAAACACCTTTTACATATCAACCATTGTAAGCATTTGACAGTACCTTAAGAGCTCTAGGAACAATAAAATTTAGCTGGTCTGTGAACACCATGAAAAAAATTCTTAAACAGCAGAAGAATACCAGCCTTACTGAAGACCAGGAAAATGAGGTATCACCATCAACAATTATTGCAACAAGTGAGAGCAAATACATGAAGAATGTGTTTGAAGACCAACAGCAAGAATGGAAACAATGCCAGAGCAGGGAAATATATGGAAGAAATAAACAAACAATACATAAAGATAAATCACTAGAATGGCTAAAAAGTGGAATATTGAAATTTGATGGAGAGGAGACAATAATATGAGCACAAGACCAAGCTCAATACATAGATGAACTTAAAAAATGTCAGAATCTCCAGTAATGACAAGTATTATTTCTGCTACCAAGAGACAAACTGAGCCACTTGATATCAGGATGCCAAACTCTCCTTGCAAATGGCCATTATAAAAAGAGGTACAAATGAATCTGCAGGTTACTGCACTGGGATATCTGCAAAGAAAGTGGCAGAGAAGTAAATGAATACTTTTGGAAGCATGACTGCATGAGCCACAACCTATTACAAGAAGTGATAGTCACCATATTCTTTAACAGAGTGATTCCAGTAGGAGGGTTTATTGAAAATAGGACTGAAGCTTGACATTGTAGTGTAAGGAATAAAATGGAAGGAAAAGTGAGCATCATTGATATAAGTGTGCCAAGATGACTATGGCATCAGCAGAGCATTGAGAGGAAATATGATCAAATATCAAAACCTCAAAAATGCTCTAAAAAGAACACAGTCACTTTGAGAAAGATATAGCACCAGTATTAATGACATCAATAGTTACAGTATAAAGAATTTCACACAATATCTGGAGCAGATAGTAGGGAAATCATCCAAACTGGAAGTACAGATAAAGGCAATCCAAGAAACTGTAACCACCTGTGAAATGTGCTCTTGAAAGTAATTTGGAGACTTAATTGTGCTTGTCCAACTGCAGATGGGAGTGTGTGTCATTGAACTCATTCATATAATGAAGGTATATTTGAAAATATTCAACTATCATTCATCTTATTTCATTGGCTATTTTGGTTGCATTATGTAATCATTTTAACATATTTCTTATAACATTTTAACAATGTATCAAATAAAAGCATAGCTTTTAATGAAAAAAGTTTTTGTAGTTATAAACCAGATTGGGATATAGCCACTTTACATTCATATTTCATATATAGGCCTATAGTTGGTGTTTACATCTTGGATGCCATCTTCATTCATAAACCTACCTGTTCCAACTATTAATGTATAGACAAGCTGTGATAATGTCTCACAGCTGAACATCAGTCACACTTGGATACTCAAATTAACAAATTTAGTTTAGTTAGATTGTGTTATAGGATCCTGGAATAGCTTAGTTCATCCTTACATTTTAGTTTCTGGTCCATCTGGATCAGGGAATGAGATACATTGTGCTGTATTAGGATAGACCCTGGAATTAGATATTAACATAATTCTATCCATTCGATACACATACACCTTTTAAGATGAGTAAGGTAAGCTGAACAATGTCTCAGCCTATTTGTACAAAAATTTTACCAACATATCCAGTATAAAAATTAGTTAAATAACATCATAAATAATTGTAAGGACTTTCACAAGTCAGCTGAATTAATGTAAATAATTTTATATTGGTCTGATTAGTGGAAATGAACTTGACAGTCAAAGATCTGAGGTTAATTCAAAATGGATGTAAATTTTTTTTATACAGGAAGCAGGGGCCGAGTGCCCACAAAAGCATCCCCATCTGTGGAAGAAGAAGAGAGCCAAAATCAAGGCCCAGGATTTTTGAGATTCCTAGATACACTGCGTTTAAAAGATTGGAGGTCATAGACAGGAGGAAAGATGGATTGAGGAAGATTGTTCCAGAATTGACCAGTTGAGTAGATGAAAGGTTGAAAATACCAATTCACCCTTGCATTAGAGAGTTGAACAGAAAAGGAATGAGAAAGTGCAGAAAGTCCGGTGCTGCATGCTCTCCTTAAAGGAGGAGGCATGCAGTTAGAGAGTTCAGAAGAGCAATATTCATTATAATAGCGATAATAAAGAGAGAGTGAGGCAACATTGTAGCAAAGAGAGAGGGATTGAAGACTGTGAGTATATGGCAGGAAATTGATGAGATGAAAAGCCTTTGATTCCATCCAGTCAAGTATGGCTGTGTGGGTTGAGCCACCCAATACATGAGAAGCATATTCCATACAGGAGAAACTGTAGAGGTGGTACAGTGCACCTAACTACTTAGAAGCTGTTTTGGAAAGAGAATATATGTAATCTTTCAGGAAAGATCGTAAGAAAAGGAAATGCCAAGAATGTTAAGAGAAGAGGAAGGATTAAGTTGTGTGTTGTTGAAGGTGAGGGGATAGTTGTGTGGAAGATTGTGATGAGTAGATAGATGGAGGAACTGAGATTTTGAGGAATTGAAAGCCACAAGGTTTTCTCTGCCCCAGTCAGATATAGCAGAAAGATCAGAGGTCAGGTGCCCCATAGCCACCCCACACAAATCATGGAGTGACTGTTGAAAGGGATGTTTTGAGAAGCAGGTGGAGAAGTGAAGAGTGGAATCATAATAAAGTCAGAGGGAGGAAGATATGGAAGAACAGCACTGGAATTATCCATGGTTGAGTTGGAAGTGAAAGTTTGAGTGGAGAGTTCAGCTTTATCAGGAGAAGAGATGGCAACTGAGCCATTGGGATGGAAAAGAGGAGCAAAAGAAGAGGCAGTAAAGTTGAAGAGGTTTTTAGCTAGATGCCAGAAAGAGTGAGAAGAATTAGAATTGGATAGGTTTTCACATTTTTGTCTGATGAAGGAATTTTTGGCAAGTCAAAGAACAGATTTTGCATGATTCTGGGCAGAAATAAAATATAAGCTGAGTGAGAGTCAGGAGTTGGATGGTGATGGTACCTTCTGAAAGACTCCTCTGTTGTGGATAGCATTAGAACAAGTAAAGTTAAACCAAGGTTTTTTTTTGCATTAGTAGTAGGAATAGAATATGGAATGTATGCCTCCATGCCTGAAAGAATCACCTCTGTGATGCACTCAGCATACTCAGAATGTTCCCAGCCATGGAAGCAGTAATCATTCCATGTGAATCACAGACGTACTGCCTAAGGGCCTCCCAATCAGTGGCATGAATGTGCGAAAGGTGCCTCCTCTTGGGAGCATCCAAAGGCTGAACTGGAGTGATAGGGCAGGAAACAGATATAAGATTGTGGTCGGAGGAGCCCAATGGAGAAAAAAGTTTCACAGAGTAAGAAAAAGTATGAGAGGTACAGTAAGAAATAAATCCAGAATGTTGGGCTTTTCTCCAAGGTGATCAGGGATACAAGTAGGGTGCTGTACAATCTGTTCTAGGTCATTTAGGATAGAAAAGTTGGAAACTAGTTCACCAGGAATGTTAGTGAAATGGGAGGAGAGCCAAAGGTGGTGGTGAACATTGACATTTCCTGAAATGGAGATTTCAGCAAAGGGAGAGTGGGATAGAATGTATTCCACTTTGGAAGTGAGATAGTCAAAGAATTTTGGATAGTCAGTAGAATTAGGAGAAAGATAACCAGCACAGATGTACAGCAATACCCCAATTAATGCAGTTAATTCATCTGTGGAAAGTACCACATTATGTGAATCAGTGTTGATCAGGGAATGTAATCAATGTGAAATAAATTTTCATTCTCAGATGTCAATGATGAAGAAAAATCTGAAAAAACACTATCTTTTTGTGTGAAAATGAACTATTAATTGTGAAACAACTGCAAACAATTTAGTTATGAATATGTTTAATTTTAGCTAAAAGTGCAATCATTATTACATTCTTTTTTAATCTGTCAAACCATCCATGAGACCATGACTAACAACAGTAAAAGTTTCTTCATATGTTAGCACTTTCAAATGAATTGTCATCTTGCTGCACAGAATTCTTTTTTATTAATCTTCAAGCCGATAAAAGCTGTTCCCTATTTACCATTGTATACTGTATGTTTAATTTTTAGTTGAAAATTAACCCCTTTAATTTTGAAAAAAATATGTTGATATTTTCTATTTTTAAAAATTAATTTTGTTCCATTCAACGTTAAAAAATGCATTTTTGTCAAAAATGTTTGCTACAAAAACATGCAAGAGCGAATCTGAAGCATTGCTATTCAGGGAATGGTGTCAAGGTTTTATCAGCATTATGGCGAATCAGTGTTGAATGAATCTGTATTATGCGGGGTATGCCTGTATTTAGTTTGAGATTGGCATATAAGCCATAGCCAGAGGGTATAGAATTTGGAAGATTCAAATTTGGGAATATGAGAACAAGTTAGGTCATTGCATACATATATGCAACATCCACCTTTGGAATGAAATTGAGTATAGAGAAAGTAAGAGGGTACAGAAAAGGGGTTGCTCTCAGTCATCCCAGACACCTGAGTTTCAGTGAGGAAAAGAAGATGGGGTTTAGAGGAGGAGAGGTGATGTTCAACAGATTGAAAATTTGAGAAAAGGCCACAAATGTTCCGGAAATTAATGAAAAATGAATCTGGCAGAGGCCCAGAACATCTCAAATGGGCAGTAGCAGATCCAGTTGTCATTGTAAAAATTCTGAAAGATTCTCACCAAATGCTATGAGACAAAGGATGACAGATGCAGAAATGCAACATAGCAGAGATGTAATTGAAGTGAAGGGAATAAGAATAAGAGGAGGGATATTTCAAGACAACTAGGCATCACCTTCCTGTTCATAATGCTGATGAATCCAATAAGTGAGCTAATTAACTTGAGAAATGGATACAAAACAAAACAGAGAGAATCAGGAAGCCTAAGCATGTGGGAAATAATATGGTATATTATAGAGGTTGGAGTACTGGCAGATATCTCAGTTGTAGTGTGTGAAAGAGTAAAATATCTAAAATTCTGAGGACTTGGCCATGAGATTAGCTGGATGTGGCAGGAGAATACAAAGGTTATATCTGTGATAATTTGGAGCATCATCATCTCAGCCATACATTGGCTGACTACATATTAAAGTAACATCCTGCTACTCTGGATGGTGTTGAGATGCAACTGAAGAACATGTGTTGCTTCTGCCTTTTTGTTAGGCAAGGTGTGAGGTAAGCAATGGTGCACCTCCTCCTGTTGCCAGAAGTGGGGAGGATAATTCCCCTCTTTCACAACTTAATGGACATCCCTTCAGGTCAGAAACCTGACACTGGGCCATAACAACAACAATAATAATGTGCTGTGAATTGCAGAAAAATTTTAGAAGACACATTTCTCCTTGCCAAAGAAATGTGGCTGTGAAGAAACAGATATAATGTCAAAATTCAAGAGAGGAACGTATCAACATTGAGCATGAGAAAATGAGAAAGGTCTCCAAGGAGTACAGTACATCATAAGGTTTAAAGAGATGTGTAGAACAGAACAACCAACAAAAAGAAACAATAAACCAGCTTCAAATACCAGTTATCTGATACAGTTTTGGAATTGTGAATTGGATTCAAATACATCAATAAAATATGATGTCAAAACAAGAAAAATACTGGCAATGTACAAATTACTTTAAAAAAAAAAGTGCCTCAGCAGAACATACGTCCCCAGAAGGCCAGGTGATTTTAGAACTTATAAAAATTCATTATCAACATTGACTAATATCTGAAAAGTGCTACTGGTAAGAAATGATGAGACATCAGCACAATAATGACAGTTACTGGACATCCATTACCAAGTTAGCTGAACACTTAACAGAAAATATCAGAAGCAATAAATGTTTAGACATGCTGGCCACAGTAAGCAATGTTAAAAATAAACAGAAACAAATGCTTGATTTTTGATGTTTGGAGGCAGAATATGAAGACTGAAAAGAAGTTAACTAGAGACACAGAGACAAAGAAGCAGAGAGATAGAGACACAGGGATAGAGACACAGGGATAGAGACACAGGGATAGAGACACAGGGATAGAGAGACAGGGGCAGAGACACAGGGGCAGAGACACAGGGGCAGAGACACAGGGGCAGAGACACAGGGGCAGAGACACAGGGATAGTGCTCAGAAGTAGCTAAGAAGGGGAATGTTATTGATGGTGAGAGAATAATAGTCGGCAAAGAGAATCAGGCATTGCACAAACTGCTTTTAAAAAATACAGAGTTGTCAACCAGTGTCACTTCTGCCAAAATGAAATGGAAAGTGTAAGTTGATAGTGTCTGATATCTGGATGTTGGACATTATTAGAAGACAGAACACCACCACTAAACACAAAACATATGTTGACTCAGGCACTGGAGAAGTTGCAAGCAATAGATCATTAAAAACAGCAAACATTATTTGAAACATTTTTCACAACCAATAATAGAAATGAAAATATAATTTTTTTGACAAAATAATTCCCATTGTATCAGCCATAGAAAATGGTTGAGTCAAACCTAGTATTATAATTTGAGAGAAAATAAACAAAGAGTACCATGTAAGAGTACCAAATTATTTGGGGATAAGTGAAGTGAAATGAAGTGGAGATGGAAAGGCCATAAAATATTAAGACCTGAAAAATGACCTAAAGTGAACATGGCATTGGATGAGATAGGTACTCTATTATTAGGAATCAGGACAATGAATTTTGCAATAATGGAAGAAAAACCCATAGAAGAATATGTATTCCAGGTCATAATATTTCTAAAGTCAATGAGGTAGTGAAGAAGTTGCCTGTAACCCAAGGTAATAATATAGTTCATGTAGGTATAAATGACTTAACAAGCAAGGATAAAGATGGTAGATTTAAGTTAAACAGAAATTCAGAAGCAGTAAACAGAGGTACAGAGAATTGATAGAAACTTTGAAACATAGGCAGAGCAAGTGTTATGTAGTGGGCATTTTACCAAGGATGGGGGTAAGCATGGAGTTTACAAGTACAATTTTAGCCTTAAATGATAAAGTTAGGATGCTATGTAGTGAAGGAGTTGAGTTCATAGATTTGTGGGATAATTTTTATGAAAGGAGGGAGCTTTACAGTAAGGATGGATTGCATCTTAGTGGAAGGGGAACTGCTTTGTATGGGAGGCTTCTGGAGGAAAATGAGTTCTTTGGGGTTTTGAAAGGTAATTTTAGATCAACAGAGGTGCATAAAGCATCAGGGTATAGGTAAAGTAAATACTGTTAGTCTTAAATACAGATTATGTCAGGAATAGGCATATCAACTATCGAGCCAAAGGTAGGGAATTAAGTAAAACTGAGGGGTTGAAGTGTTTTTATACAAATGCACATAGTCTTAGGAATAAGAAAAATTAATTATTTAGTTAATAATTAGTGAAAATCTGGGTATAGTCTGCATTAGTGAGACTTGGATTAGTGAGGCACCATTCAATGACACTAGAGCAGAGTACGAGTTAAATAGTTATACAATGTATATTTATCAGAGAATGGATAAGCAGTTGGGTGGTTTGGCTTTATACATTAAAAATGATTTAACTTCAGTTCAGAATGATAGTATTAAATTAGACAATAAGGTAGAATCAATTTGGGTTGATATCTGTGTTTCAGGCAAAGAGTATATTTGGATAGGTGCATTTTACAGACCTCCAAACCAAACACAGGAAGTTGATGACAGTATGGTTCAAGAAATAAATAAAGGTTGTAGTGTATAATGTTTCAGACCAACAAAGACCCTAGGATCCACTCATGGCTGGTCTACCTAACTGTGTTCATAATTGTGTATTGCGTATGTCCTCCGTGGTAATGGAGGGGACCTACAATTTTACGTGGGTTCCGAACCACAAGAACATAAGAAATTTATGTAAAAACTGCCTGTACATTGGCAATGACCAATTTTTACAAAACTAAATAATTATCAATTTAAAACTAATTAATTATCGATTTAAAACTAAAGATAGAATCTCTGGATCTAGAGGATCAAGTCATAATAGACTACTATCCACAAATATGTTACACTCTATATCTATTTATAACCGACATGCAAATATATCAGATCCAAAGAATCCAGTCAAAAATGCTAGAGCATTAATTATGGGAGATTTCAACCTGCCTCATATAGACTGGAGCATTTTAGAGAAATAATAGGGATGGTAACTTCTTCATTGACTGCTACAATGACTGTTTTCTAAAGCAATTTGTAGACAAGCTAACTAGGGATTAAGCAATCTTAGATCTGGTTTTTTCCAATGATCATGAACTCGTTAGAGAACTTGCAGTAGGAGAGTCATTGGGCAATATTGATCATTGGATCATACATTTTAAGATAGAATTAAATAGGATCTAGTCACCAATGACCATTTAGTCCCTTGCTTCTCAAAGGGTGACTATTGTAAATTTAGGGAGTTGTTAGGCTCAGTAAAGTGGGATAATGAATTTGCCAATAAAAATGTTATTAAGATGTGGTCTAGATTCAAAGAAGTTTTAAAGGATGTATAATGTAGGTGTTTTCCTTTTAGAACTGTCAGGAATAACAAGATTAGGAAACCTTTGTGGTGGAATGAGGAAATAGCTAAAATGATTAAAAATAAAAGAAGGGCATTCAGGGAATTTAAAGACTGATAGTATTTTAGACTTGGATAATTATAGGCAGTTAAGAAATAAGCTAAATAGTTTAATTAGGAAGAGCAAGAGGCATAGTGAAATAAATCCAGCTGTAAATAGCAATAAAGATCCAAAGAAATTCTTTAGTTTTTATAAATATAATAATAAAAGGCATGATAGGATTGGCTCAATAAAACATGATGATAGGATGTTTGAAAAAGATTAGGATATTGTTGGTATTTTTAATGATTATTTTAGCTCTGTTTTTACTGAAAAAAATTTAAATAACTTTGATTCTTTAAATCCTGTAAATTCAGGTATTCTTGATCATATTCATATAAGGAAGATGATGTTAGGCAGATGATTCATACATTGAAGTCAAATAAAGTGCTAGACCTGATCATATATTTGCTTATGATTCTCAGAGAATGGGAGGAAAGTTTATCTGAGGCACTAACTATTTTGTTTGCTAGGTCAATTAATTATGCAGAAGTACTAGATGAGTGGAAAAAAGCAAATGTAGTACCCATTTACAAAAAGGGTAGTAAGGAGGAAATTATAGGCCTGTTAGTTTAACATCATTGGTAGGAAAATACTAAAAAGAATCAACTATAAGAATAATATTCAAGATCATTTGGAGAATTTTAATCTTATTTCAGTTCACAACATGGATTTAGATGAGGAAGGTCTTGTTTGTCTAATCTCTCAGACTTTTTAGAGTTTGTAACTGATCAGGTAGATAATGGAAATGATGTAGATGTTATTTATTTGGATTTTAGTAAAGCATTTAACAAGGTTCCATAGAGGAAACCTCTATATAAATTAAAAGCTCATGGGATATTAGGGTCAATTTTATATAAATTGGGTAGAAAAATGGTTAGAAGACAGAGAACAGAGAGTAATTCTAAATGTCATGAATCTGAGTGGCAGAAAGTGAAAAGTGGGGCACTACAGTGATCAGTTTTGGGTCCACTACTCTTTATTTTATATCTAAATGATTTAGAGAAAGGAGTAGGTTGTAAAATTTCTAAATTTGCAGATGATACAAAAGTATTGCCCCACTTACAAATATAGAAAATTCTTATAAACTGCAAAACGATCTTGATAGATTAGTTGCTTGGGCTAGTAAATGGCAGATGGAATTCAGTGTTCAAAAATGCAAAGTCATGCATTTTGGTAGGAATAATGAAAACTTTAGTTATGAGATGTAAGGGAAGTGGTTGGAGGATGTTAGGCAGGAAAGGGGTCTTGGCATTATTGTTGGTAGTGATCTATAATTTTCTAAGCAGTGCTTAGAGGCTAGAAATAAGGCATAAGGTATTATCAAGAGGAATGTTAGTTACAAGAGTAAGGAAGTGATCTGTAAATTATATAATTCTTATGTTAGGCCTCACTCAGAATACTGCATTCAAGCTTGGTCCCCTCACCCTAGACATGATATTGATATGCTTGAAGGTGTGTAACCAAGCTTATCCCTAACCTAAGAAGATTGAAATACAGGGATAGATTAAGGAACTAGGTACCGGTATGTTTAGTTTTGAGAGACGTTGTATGAAGGGAGATATGATACAGATGTTCAAAATGTTTTCAGGTTTGGACAGTTTAGATGTATGTAACTTTTTCTCACTAGATGGATGGGATAACTTGTGGACATAATAAGAAAATTAGAAAATGGCCTTGTAGACTTCATCGAAGAAAATACTTTTTCAGTCATAGAGTAGATTTTTGGAATCACTCGCCATATGATGTGGTAAATAGTAGCTCATTAGTTAATTTTAAGAAAAATTTACTCTCATGAATGAGAGAGGAGAGATTGTAGATTGTAAATACTGTATATTTTTTTTGTATATTTGAAAATTTTAACCAGGTCACCAACCACAGTTGAAGTCCAAGCAGAAACTTTTAGGGAAACAACATCCTTCTTGAAAAGAAGGCTTGTGAAAGAATTTGAGACAGATGACTTGGAGAAGAGGGCATCTTACTAATACCTTGGAATCAAAGAAAAAAATTAACATTCACCAAGGAAAAAAGGAAAAAGATTTGCAAGATTGAATAACCCAAAAATGAGGTAATAGTAAATCAAATAGTCATGCCTGATCCACAATATACTGTAACTTCAGAATTTTAGATTGGCAGTGGACAAACATTAACAAAGTCATTGCAAAAACCAGCAAAATATTTAGCCTAGAGAAATTAGTATATAAAAATAGGTGTGAAACCCAGCAAAATATTGAGGTTCGATAAATTGGTGTATGAAAATAGGTGTGAAAGTGTTATATACCTACGGAGGAAACAGAGTAGAATGGGATTTGCTGAAATCAGCTACATAGATTTGCCATCACTGATCACTGTAAAGTTCCAATAATAACCAGACTGGACTGGTTTGTGAGCAATGACAGTAATCTAACTCCTCAAATGTCTGTCAGGGTCCTTTGAAGGAAATATCAGCAAGAGCAGAAGCCACTAAAGTAAAAGTAATTCCAAATGTTAATAGTCAAAAGAGAATGAAGGAGAGTGGAGGCAGAATAAGAATGAAAGGAGAGCCATCAAGGAAGAGGTAAAAGAAAAGGAAGTTAAAAATTAAGAACTTTCAATGACAAGGGAGATTATTTCTTTTTCATATCAAGAGTTGTTCTCTGGTACTCCTGGTATAATACTATTTTTTTCTTTATATATATAAATATATATATAAAAAACATGTTAAAATATGAGTAGAGGTTGGAAAGAATGTTACCGAGTTGTTACATGAAATTTGGCAAGAACTCCAGCTTGGTTTGACACAAAGTAAACAAAGTTTCTCTTTCATTCTGCCATAAAATTGAGCAGTGCTGTTGCTCCAACTTTTTAAAGTGCTACTTAAGCACATCATAAGGTGAGTTTTAAATCAATTGGAGGTTGAAGAAATAGATGTGGTTTATTTAGCAGATAAATTGGTAGGGTTAAGAAAATTGCTGTAACAACAGAATTAGGTTCAGACAAATAGTAAAATCTGCTAGTTTATTGTGGCATATATGAAATAAAGTAGACAATAATAAAAATTGATCATTGCATCAACATAAACACTGGGCATACGAGATATTATATGTAGGAATATTTAAAATTTGAGAAGTAGACTTAAGAGATCAAATTGTAAATTCAAGCCAAAGTTGAGAAGTTTGGCAGAAATGATCAAATCTGACATGTCACCTTTCAAGCTAAATTATTCATTGCAGATGCAGACTTACTTGTAGATCACTAGTATTACTAGATGGGGCATCTGCATCACTTGTCCCTTTTTTCCATGAAACTGGAACCAGTTTAATTCTTTTGAGATAGTGTGCCACTTTTGCCAAACTTTTCATACTTATTAAATTAAGATGTAAATTGAATTATAGAGTACATCTAGTGAAATTGTGGATTATGTTATATATTAAACAGATGTGTATTTAGGAGGGGATTTGGATGTCAGAAAAATGTAGATGAATAATAAATGGTTAGGTAGAAGTAATTATATCAGGGTACATATACAGTATTTACAATTACCAGTTTTATTTAAAGGCAGGATCAGCGGATGCACTGAACATTTTGTGCATCTGCCAGTTATCTGATTTGATGGGTGTAGAGGTCCATAGGGAGGGAACCCACCTGCAAACAAGTGAGAAATTGCCAGATGGGAGGAACTCTTTGTATTCATAATGAAAAGGCTGCAAACTGGCACAAATATAAGGGTGAAGCATCAAGAACAGTGGAAACTTTTCAGGAATATTCACAAGTTGAACAATTTACCTAAAGTACACGTTATCTGAATAAAACAGATAAGTTTTGAGGGAGAACTAGTTACACCCAAAGGCATTTTGTGCAAAAATAGGCAGCAGTAAATTATTGTGGGTTTTCTGATTGAAATTATACTTCATGTTGATGAGTAAAATTAATCTCCACTACATTAGAAGTTTTATGGAATGAGAGTGGACAATACTTATATCTGGTATTAAAGCCTTGGTGTGGCCAGAGTGTTAATGACCCAAGAATAAACTGGTTTAGATATATTGTGATGTGTTTAAAGTATACTTAATATTGCTCATTTACAAATTGAAAGTTGACCAAATTTTAGTGTTCAAAATTTATTTCACTGTGCTTGGGAACCACTGACAAAACAACACAAATACCATTTGTGAAAGGAATAGGTGCATTAGTCACAGAATAGGTGCATTAGTCACATAATTAGCCTCTTGTTAGATTAGAATTTGGCATTGGGCTTTGGTTATCAGATTGTAGAAGCTAATCACTAATAAGATCTCATCTTGTAATGAATGATCTCATTTTAGATTAACTGATTGATGACTGCAATTAAATTGTAAGAAAATCATTCTTCTAATATAGGTATAAGTAATATTTTAATTTTAGAAATTTGTTGAATATTTGAATCTTGTAGAAACCATATTAGTTATCCTGCCATATAAATTTAATTTCTTTGCAAGTGAGTGTTTCATTAGCCTATAAATAGCATTGGGGAGTTGCATTATCTCTAAGAGATCACAGTTCTAACTGGTTTAGGACAATGTAGTCTCAAACATGCGACAATTTTATATATATATATTGTGAGGTGATGTGAGGTGTTTATTTTGGGTTAATATTTTTGTTGCTGTGAAATAATTTATTTAAAATATAAACCTAAAAGTAATCAAACAATGCAAAAACCTTCTTTTGCTATATCTTAGGATCATATTAATTCTTAGTGTTGAATATTAAGACTAATTTATTATCAGTAATTTTTAATATACATTATCAAGAGCTCCAAAATAATATTGAATTGTGATTTAATTAAATACCAAATAAAATATTACCCTCAAAAGGATCAAATGCCGAAAACCTTATTTGGCTAAATCCTACAATCATATTAAAGAAAAGTTGAAAATATTAGATATTTTCAAGGGAAGGGGTCACCAAGAGATAAATAACCAACAGACTTTATACAGATTGCCAGGAATAAACTTATACTCTGATTATTGGATTTACTTTAAAATACAATTGGAATTGAAAGAATCAAAACCAAACATGTTCTATGAGGGCCACTCAATATATTTTGCCCCACTTTTTTTTTCTTTCCAAGTTTCCTTGTAAGTTCCAGAAATTTTGTACACAAGTAGCTACATACCTTTTTATAAGTTTTTATTTTCCACATAGTCTCCACTCTCCATCCTTTTCTATGGCTTTCCTCCACCTCGAAACAAGGGCCTTTATTCTTTGCTGGTAAAAGTCTGCTCGGTTCTGCTGGAACCACCTCTTAACCTCCTCAACAACCTCATTGTCACTCTGAAATTTTCTTCCACGAATAGCATCCTTCATTTGCCCAAACAAATGGAAGTCTGAAGGTGCCAGATCCGGGTTGTATGGAGGGTGGGGTAACACAGTCAAGTGCATTTTTGTGATGGCTTCTCTTGTTTGCAAACTGTTGCGTGGTCTTGTGTTATTGTGCAAAAGAAGGACATCTTCCAGTTTTCTCTCTGGTCAAACTTGCTTTATACATCTCTGTAGGGTAGCAATATATTCCTCTGAGTTGATTGTTTGTCCTTCCTTCATGATGTCCACCAGAATCACCCCTTTCATGTCCCAGAAGATGGTGGCCATAACCTTTCCTGCAGAGGGAGCCATTTTAAACTTTTTCTTACATGGGGAGTCTGCATGATGCCACTCCATGGATTGGCATTTTGTTTCAGGTTCAAAGTGGTGTACCCAAGTCTCATCCCCAGTCACAATTCATGAAAGGAAGTCATCCCCTTCTGTCTCGTATTGAACCAGTGACTCAAAAGCAATTTCTTTTCTTTGGGCTTTGTGATCTTCACTCAGTTTGCGAGGAGCAAACTGTGAACACACTTTTGAGTATCCCAGTTGCTGAATTATCATATTCACACTTCCTTCACTAATTCCTAGCTCCAGTGGTAGTTCCTTGTATGTGATATACCAATTTGATTGAATGATGCTGTTAGCATGTTGCACAGTGTGAGATGTCACAACTGATGCCAGGTGACTGCTGTGTGGCTCATCATCGAAGCTGGCTCTCCCTCTCTCCAATGATCTCTCACATTTAGACCAGCATCCAACTGTGCTTCGATCAACAACAGCATCTCCATAAACATTTTGTAGACGTTTGCAAATATTTCCAATTGTTTCCTTCTCTGTGGTTAAGAACTTGATAACAGCTCTCTGTTTACAATGCACATCACTGTCAGATGCCATTTTTTAAACTGCGTTAACCATCGGTTTTATACAAGGAGGGGAGGTTCAAACTGGAAAAATCTAGTTATGTGAAGCACAGAAAGTTCAAACTTACAGCCCAAGACATTTCAGCCCCATGGTTTATTATTTAGCTAAGAAAAAAGGGTGAGGCAAAATATATTGAGTGCCCCTAGTATTTTTGCAAAATTTAAACTAAATTTTTTGTTCTGAGATTGAAAATGGTGATTTTAAGTTTATTTTGATAAAATAATGTCAGCCACATTACAAAAACACACTGAAAAAAATAGTGGTAGTCAGGTATGGGACAATTACAGATGAAAAATAAAGATAATTGGTTACAATTACAATTACTTTGCATATGCTCAATTACAATTATAGTTACTGCATTTGGCAAATGTAATTGATTGCAATTACAATTACATTGAAAAGTAATTAATTTCAGCTACAATTACTTTTCATAGAAACACCTAATATAAATGAAAGGAAAGAAGTTCACCATTAATGTACAACCTTAACTTTTTATTTCTATATTCATAGTATGAATATTATTCTATTTGAACACATTTAAATCATAGTTCAATTAGCAGTCAATGTAATATCAGGTGAATTGTTCAATGTTCATTAGGTTAATTCTCATTGTCAGTGTGAATGTAATTGATTTCAATTACAACTACAGTTTTAGTTTGTCAGTTACAATTACACAGCAATTACTTGAAAAAATTAAATCATTTATAATTACAAATTAAAATTACCCCATGCCTGGTGGGTAGTGAACTCTGGGAGAGTTACAGAAATGGTGAAATAGCATTGGTACCAAAATATTTAATTTTTCTATGATTTCAATTATAATTTTTCTATGATTTCATTTGTACCAAGAAGTATAAACACATCATTTCTCAACAGTCTCCCTATTTCTCAATACATTTAGTCCAGCGATCTACAAGCTTCATAATGCCATTAAAAAAAATGTTTTTGGCTGTGTGTGTGTAGCCAGTCATGCACTGCCTCCTTCAGGTCATCATCGCCTTGGAATTGCTGACCTCTCAAAGCATCTTTTAGTTGTCCAAACAGGTAAAAATCTGAAGGTGCCAAGTCTGGACTGTAGGTTGGATGGTCGAGAACTTCAAATTTAAGTTCTTGAAGGCATTTTCTAGTCTCTGCAGCGGTATGAGTGCATGCATTGTCATGTAACAGAATAATACCTTCCAACAATCTCCCTCTCCATTTTTTGCAAATTGCTTGCTTTAACTCATTCCGAAGCATGTCAGAATACGATGCATGTTACTGTAGTTCCACACTCTAGATAATGTTCAAGGATAGCATGGAACTATAGTAACAAGTGCATCATATTCTGACATGCTTCAGAATGAGTTAAAGCAAGCAATTTATACAAAATGGAGAGGGAGATTGTCAGAAGGTGTTATTCTGTTACACGACAATGCGCGCACTCATACCACTGCACAGACTAGAAAATGTCTTCAAGAACTTAAATTTGAAGTTCTCGACCATCCAGTCCACAGTCCAGACCTGGCACCTTCAAATTTTTACCTGTTTGGACCACTAAAAGACGCTTTGAGAGGTCAGCGATTCCAAGATGATGATGACCTGAAGGTGATGATGCATGACTGGCTATGCACACAGCCAAAAACATTCTTTTGTGATGGCATTAGGAAGCTTGTAGATCGCTGGACTAAGTGTATTGAGAAACAGGGAGACTATGTTGAGAAGTGATGTGTTTATAATCTATCAGATGTGAAAATAAAATTGTGAAAATAAAAAGTGTGGATACTTATTGAATTACCCTCGTACATTTATTAGACTCTATAAATCTACCTGAGAGTTCAATTAGCCTAACCAAGCCTGAGGAGAGGGGGGTATAGAGGGGGCAAAGTCCCTAGGGCCCAATCCTTGGGGGGTCCCAGACTGTGAAAAAAAATATAATTATAAAATAACTTTTGGTATAACTAACATTTAAAAATTGTCACAACAGATAGCAGCACAAGTAACTAGAACATGTTTCCAACAGCACTGCACTGGCTGCACAGTCAGTCAGTTGTTAGGCTGCTGTTGTGACAACTCTGTTGGTTTGCATTGGTTCAATTCTTCATTGTTTTAAGGTGAAGTTAGCATTATGGAGTACAAATATAAGTCTGGAGCACAGAAGAGAAAAGAAAAGTGGAAAAAGATGAAAAAGCAAACAAAGGTCAGACTTGCAAAAGATCTAAACTGTGATGATATAATTGAAAAACGTGCTAACAGAAAAGCCTGCAAAGCATCATTAAATGAGTTGTAGACTTGTAGACCACTTCACAACTAGACTGATTTGGTGTTGTGTTTTCATTCAAACGTATTAATACCACTAAAGAATGTTAAGTTTTTTGCCTATCAACAGTGTTTAATTTTTAATAAACATATTACAGAACTATTTTGGTCTAATAAATGTTTTTCAGTTATTGCCACTCATTCTCACCCTAAGCTAACCTTAAGTCACTTAAAAAAACTTTTTTAAAAATGTAGTAAAATTTGGTTGGTAGGGAGATTTAGGAGGTGGGGGCCTGATCATGCATCTTGCTCCAGGCCCAGTGCCAGTTCTGAGCAGCCCTGAACCTAACCTAACATTTGCTAATATTGAAGTAAAAGGATCTCTCTTGTTTGGCCTAAATGAAACATTATAAAATTAACACATTTTGGCTTTATTAAGTTGTATTTTGGCAGAAATAGCTATGGCCTATGTGAACCACAGAAAATAAATCTGTGGCCACTGCTCTGTGGCTTAAGCAAAACACTAATTATTATTAATATTTATAATTTTTATATGCATGTTAGATATGTTTTGTTTATATAATATTTAGAAAGTATTTTAATGGTTATATATATATATATAATATATATATATATATGGGATGAATTTCACAATTAAACATGGAAATGAATAAATGATGCAAACCCACAAGGAAAAGGAAAAATGATTCCAAGGCCTTTCATGTATTCAGAAGTATACCTCATCAGGGAATGCCCTGATGAGGTGTACTTCTGAATACATGAAAGGCCTTGGAATCATTTTTCCTTTTCCTTGTGGGTTTGCATAATATATATACTTTGCAACTTTGCAGATGTTCTGTGTGTTGTTCTCTTCACATGGAAGTCAGGTGATGGCCTCACCTCAAACCTGACTTGATGCAGGATAGAGCTGCTGTCCTGAACACACTACCTCACATAGTTAGACACATCTCTTTCATCCAGGATTATCCTGAACCAGGTCTCTAGTCTTCTTTTGAAGACTTTAACTTTGACATTGGTGGTGGTCCTGATGTCTTTGGGTAGCTGGTTAGATAGTCTTGGCACTCTGACAACAAAGCTATTTTCTTTCAGAGTTGAGGATGTCCCTTGTCTGGCCTTTAGTTTGGGAACACCACACATTCTACCTTTCCTATGGTATTTGCCAATGTTGTTTGGGTGGTTATAGGTTTCAGTTTGAGGATAAGCACTTGTTTCTCTTAATTTACATATGTCATAGTGTACCTTTTCTTCTTTCTAGTATATATATTTCATTTGAAATATTAAAGAAGCTGAAAATAGTTAAGTGTATGCTGTATCTTGTGGGTCTAGCTTTAATTGAAAGAAAATCAATTTTAAGTTAAAATATACATAGAGAATATTCTTTTATTTTTATAGAATATACAGTATATATATGTATATATATATATATATATATATATATATATATATATATATACTGTATATGAAAATTATTTTGTGAAAGTAACACATGATTAATATTTATGATGAAAATAAAACATGCATGAAACTACCAGTGGCAGCTCGTGCCTAGGAGCCGCAGAGCTGCAGTCCCCCCAGACACTCACTGCCAGGCATATGATTCCTTCAGACACACACCAGAATAATACACTACTAACAAATATATTGTAATAAAAAGTCATTATATGTTATTTTCAATACGTTACTAAGTGAATTTTCATTAAAACCACACCAAAATTTAAGTTACTTTCATAGTTGCTGTACGATTCATGTCTGTTATTAATTGGCGCCACATCTGGAAACAATGAGCTGCAGTCGGTGCAGCTCAGTCTTGTGTTTACATTGTGTGCGGACCATGTGGTTAAGTCGTGCTTTCTTTAATTACCCTTTAACGATGGAAAATCGAGTGAAGTATTTGCAAAGCATCAACTTTTCCCAGCTGACATTAAATGAAAAGACTGAAATCAAAGGAAAAGGAAGACCTACACCAGTTTTATCCATTCAACAGAATAGTACAAGCAGGAACAAAGAATATACATGCCAGTTTAACATCAGTGTTTATCAGAAATGTGAATGGCTCTGTGGTTGTGACAAGGCAAATGCTTTATTCTGCTTTCCATGCTTATTGTTTGGTGGGGACTCGTCATGGACGAAAAGTGGTGTGACTGACTTGAGGCATTTGCCACAGAAAATAATGAAACATGAGCAGTCAGCCAAACACATGAATGACATGATTGATTTATCATTGCTGAGTAAAGTGAACATTGTAGCTCAAATTAACACAGCATACAAGCTCTCAGTTGCAAAACACAATGAACAGGTGAGAAAAAACAGAGATGTGTTATCCAAAATCATAAACTGTATAAAATTTTGTGGAAAACTTGAACTCCCTCTTAGAGGACATGATGAAACTACGAGCTCCAAGAATCCGGGAGTATTTTGTGGATTAGTTGATTTTGCCTGTGAACTGGATTCTAGCTTAGATGCTCATTTAAAGACTGCTACAGTTTTTAAAGGAACATCTAAATCAATACAGAATGAACTTTTAGAATCTATGTTGGAAATCTGCAAAAATAAGATCAAGGAAGAAGTAAAGAATGCAGAATATTTGGCAGTTGTGTGTGATGAGACAACGGATATTTACGATAAAACACAGATGGTAATTGTTCTAAGGTATGAGCTACAAGGGAAGCCTCTTGAGAGATTCTGGGGATTTTTTAACCCTATCAACCAGACAGCAGAAGCCTTATGAAGTGTGTTACTTAAAGAGCTCTAGACTTTAATTGGTGATTGTCCACACAAGCTCATTGCCCAAACTTACAATGGTGCAGCTGCTCTAAGTGGAGTCAATAAAGGTGTGGAAACCAGAATAAAAGAAGTGTATAGCAATGCCCACTTTATCCAATGTTATGCACACCAACTGAACTTGATTTTGGAAAAGGCAACATCACAGAATACTAATGTTTGAGTATTTTTCAATAGCTTGTCAGGAATACCAGCATTTTTTCTAAGTCTCCACAAAGAATGGCTGCATTGGAGAATGTTGCTGGCCATCGAATTCTAAGGCCATCTGCAACACGTTGGAATTTCAAGAGCAGAACAGTCAATGCTGTGCATGAAATGAAAGATGCACTAATTGAATGTTGCAGCACACTGGAAGCATCTAACTCAGGAGACACTGGATCTGCAGCAGCTGGTATCAAAAGAATTGTGAATGATCCTGAATTCGAATTTTGGTTGGAATTTTTCTCCAAAGTAATGCCTCATGTTGACATCATGTTCTCTCAGCTTCAGTCTAGAAATATTGATGCAGCTAAGGCCAACGCCTCTTTAAAAGTTTTTAAATCCGCAGTTCAGAAGTTAAGAGATGAATGTGATGCCATAGTGTCACCTCCTGAGCAGAAGAGAAGAAAATTTAATACAGATAGATCAGCTGCTGCAAAGGAGGTCTGTGACGTAATTTTGCTGCAGTGCAGAGAGATATTCAGCTTTACTAATCATTTGGAAGCAAGCAAGTTACTTTTAGTGAATAATTTTCCAGTGTATGCCAAACATTTCCCTAGTAATGAACTTGCACAAGCAGTTGCAGCCTATCCCTTGCTTGAAAAAGACAAATTGAGAACTGAACTTACTGTACTGTACACAAGAGAAGATTTGTATAAATCAGAAAGTCTCATAGACTTGTTGGAGATGATGAATGACAATCATCTACAGTCAACATTTTCAGACACTGTCAAGTTGCTGAAAATTTTAATAACAACTCCAATCGCAGAAGCAGAAAGGTGCTTTTCAACTTTGAAGAGAATTAAAACTTTTTTGCGCAGTACCATGGTGAATGACAGACTGTCTGCTTTAGCAATGATATCCATTGAAAATAAAATGATAACAGAAATGAAGGATTTTAATGAAAAAATAATAAACCATTTTGCTACATCGAAGAGCCAATGCACCAATTTTATTTTCAAGTAATACTACCATCACCACCTCAGCCATCCCTACTGCCGCCACTACCACCTCCACCATCCCTTCTACCACCACTACTACTACCATGCCCTGGAAATCCGTGGACATCAACTCATACCTGAGGTAGGTCAAATTTGTGTACCCTACTGTTGTGTGAAGCTTGCAGTCCCTCCACTTTATTTTATCACGAGCTGCCACTGGAAACTACTGCCATTCATGGGTTCACATATCATGGTTTTGTACACACACCCTGCCTATTGTGGCTGCAGTCCCACGTATTCAGTTTTCCATTGCTGACCAGCAATGATCCTAGGTTTCTTGCCATCTCACACATTTGCAAACAGACTCCACTCAGTCAGTGAGGTTTGCCCTACTTACTGCCTTTGATTTTTCATAAATTTTTTCCTCATTTTTCAGATATTGTGATTAATTAATAATGTCATTCAAATGTAGGGGTGATGATAATTCAGTTGTAAATAGGCAGCTCAAGGCCATGTCCCAGAGCAATAAAATAAATATGCTTGGTAAGTTAAAAATAGGACAAACTACAGCTTCTCTCAGCTGGTAATATGGTGTGAACGAATCCATAATTCATTACATGAAAAAATAAGGACGAAATTAGAGCTAGTGTTCTTGAATCTGTACTTTCAAGTGCTAAAATAACATTTATAAGTTGCTTAATGTGTGGATTGAAGATCAAACCCAAAAGAAACCCCCTATCAGTGGACTTGTAATCTGCAAAAAGGCTCTGAGAATCTATGAGCATTTGAAGTGGACAGAGAGTGAAAGTTCAGAAGGCAGGCCAGGATTTTCTGCCAGCAAAAGCTGGTTTGATCACTTCAGGAAAAGATACAGCCTGCACAATGTGAAATTAATGGGGGAGGCAGTATCAAAAAGTTGCAAATCAGTTCAAGACAAGTTTTGGATTTCATTATGGCTAAAGGATACAAACTTGTCTAAGTATTTAGTGCAGATGAAACCGGCTTGTTCTGGAAAAAGATGCCATTGAGGACTGACAAGGAAGAGAGAACTGCCCCAGGCTTCAAGGCTGCCAAGGACTGCCTAACACTGCTTCTTTGTGCTAACATCGCAAGCAATTTCAAGTACAAACCCATGCTTGTTTATCATGCTGAGAACCCTCATGCATTGAAACAGAAGCAAAAACATCATCTGTCTCTTGTCTTTTGGAGATCAAACAGAAAGGCCTGGGTGACTGCAAAATTATTTGAAAACTGGTTCCATCATTTTTTGTACATGAAGTGCAGAGGTACCTCACTGAGAAGAACCTGGCATTTAAAATTGTCCTACTCTTTAACAATGTGACAGGACACCCTGCTACACATGAGCTTGGTAATCCTAATGTGGAAATGATGTTTCTTCCTCTGAGTATGACCTCAATTCTTCAGCCAATGGACTAAGGAGTCATTGCCACCTTTCAGTCCTACTACATGAAGCACAGTTTTAGCCATCTACTGCAGCCTCTTAAATTCAGCTCCTCAACAAGCATCCATGATTTTTGCAATCATTTTTTTTTTCAGCATGCTTAGGGAATCCTGGGATGAGGTCAAGCCACTAATGCATGTTGGGGGAAATCATGGCCTGAGGTGGTCAATGACTTTTGAGGTTTTCCTACAGTTAAAGATGAGGTCTAAAAAACTGTCCAATTGACCAGAAATGTTGGATGGAAGGGCTTTGAGGATATTCAGGGGAATTCCACCAGCAGTAGCTTACAGAAGAGGAACTCAGAATTGATTCAATGAAGTGAGAGTGATGAGGGTAGTGAAAAGAAGTCCGAGAAGCTGGATCTTGCAGCAAAGGCAGTAGCAGAAATGATTAAGATTATAAAGTCAAGTGTGGAGAAGGTTATAGATATTGACCCCTTTATGGAGAGGAGCTACAAATTCCAATGAGAAATAGAGGCAGCACTGGCTCCCAATAGAGAGATCTACAAGGACTTAAAGAAGAAAGCCAAACCTCAAATCATGTCCTTCAAACCAGCTTAAGTTGTTGAGGTGGCTAATCAAACCACCACAAATGTTCCCTGCTCTCCATTAAAAAGTCCTCACTCCCTTAGGGCTCCAAGCTCCTTAGTGGCAGATGATCCTGACCTGTAAAGCTCTCCCAAAGTTAAGTTCTTCACCTTTATAGGAAGTACTAAAGTAACATCATTTTTGTTTTTATTATTCCTTATTACTGGTAATGTTTGTATTGATCTAATTATCATATTATGTTTGTATTTTATTATGTTTACTGATAAATTAATTATATTATGTTTGTATTTTATTATGTTTACTGATAAATTAATTATATTATCGACAGATCCACAGAAGCTAAGGCTAACAAAAACACTAAGATCCACTCTAAGGTTAGCCTGAGAGAAAGAAGAAAGTAAGGGGTTAAAAGGAGAGAATATGGGGTTAAGTAAGTAGCAAAACCTATCACTCGTGGGTTAAAATTCATTCAGAAAAAGAGAAAGAAAGACCATCATCATCCGCCGGCCGCTGCCGACAAGTCGGAAAAATAGTTGAAGAGAATACTTCTAGCTGTTGCAGAGCGGTCCTCCACTCCATAGGGAGGTAGAAGATGCAGCCCACTCCGCCGGAAAGGGGTGGAAGATGAAAAGAAGTAAAATAAGAACGCATTACAGACCATGCAACACATTCTTAACTCAAACACTATCAGTATCATACCATGCAAACTACAGACATGCAATGAAGAGAGCTACAGACATGCAAATAAGGAAAGAGAAAAAAAAGAATAACAAAAAGTTGGTTAGTTTACGCTACGAGCTAAATCTAAGTTCGTGTTAGTCTAAATTTTTTTTTTTTTTTTTTTTTAGCTGGCATATCACAAGCTGGCATTAGTCGTCAACAGACTCATCCCCGATCACCACCCCCAGAGCTCCTTATTATATTAAACAACGTTAATATTTTTAAAATGCCTCTCTAAACGGTTCTTAAACACATTAACGCTGGTAGAGTTCACGACTGACGCCGGAAGATTATTCCATTTATCAATTACTTTAAACATAAAGAAGTTTTTAGCGATATTAGTAATGAAACGTCTGCCACGCAACTTAAATCCGTTATTACGAGTATTGCTATTATCGAAAGTGAACAGTTATTTACTTAATCGATTTTATTAACGATTTTGAAAACTTCAATAAGCTCCCCCCTTAATCTTCTAGTTGCGAGTGAATACAGGTCTAACTCTTTAATCCTATCTTCATAAGGCTTGTTGCGCAATGACAGAATTAATTTCGTGGCGCGACGCTGAACCTTTTCTAACCTATCAATATCCTCACGCAAATACGGGCACAAAACTGAATGGCAAATTCTAAATGAGGCCTGACTAGGGACTTGTAAAGGGGCAATATAATCTTCTTCGATTTAAATTCGAAATTACGCGCTATGAGCCTAACATCCTATTATGTTTACTGATAAATTAATTATATTATGTTTGTATTTTACTATGTTTACTGATAAATTAATGTACGGACCTAATCTTATGGGTAATTTCCTGGGATTTCCAGAACATAACTACTTTTCCCCATAGAGTATCAGTCCCACCGGCCACCATTCATGATTTAGCACATCACAGTGAAATATTTAGTTGAAGGCATGCCTTCACAGAAGCGAAAGGAGGAACAACAAAGGGTGCAGTAGCAAATTTTAAGGTGCAGGAGCTCTAAGGAATATATAATAATAATACTTCACTTAGACTTGGAATATTAAAAATTTGAAATCACACTTAGAAGCCAGTGCTTTCATCTCAGTCAGTTTGTTCCCAACTTCCAAGTATCAACTAAAAAAAATAAATAAATAAAATTTGGATAAGTGGAGGTGTGGGAGTGGTGTTATAAGATGTGCTCTACATGTTCTTTCACTTCCAGACATTTCTGGACTCTGTTTCCCCACTCTACCTGGACTCTTTCCAGGACATCAGGTTGGATTGCCACGCAGGCTAACATTAGTCCTGTTTCCAGATTACACACACACACACACACACACACACAGGGGCAACAAGCTTGACCTTCGTGAAATGAGGAATCAATCATCGCGGGGAACACTTGAAAGGTATATATATCTTGGTGTTGCTTCTGCTCAATTGTTCATTCTGATGAAAGTCAAGCTTGTTGCTCCACCTTAGATTTGCAGCTTAATGTGGAATCCAAACCATGACCTACCATGGGTGGTCAGAAATTACAAACTCCTCATCCAGGCTCGACCTCATGACTTCCCAATCAACGGTCATCTTAACCACTAGGCTACCCAAGGTATCCAGTTATCTATCGACGGAGGGAACCTACAGCTTTACGTGGGATCCGAACCACGGGTCGCTACATATCTGGGCGCGGAGGATGGTCTCCCATCCAACTACTACCCAGACCCAATGTCGCTTAACTTCGTTGATCTCCGGGAAGCAGTGTTACGACGTTGGCCACGACGTAGCCTATATATATATATATATATATATATATATAAAGTGCTTTTTTTTTCATTCCATGTTACTTCATTTTGTTTATTATTATATTTATTTCAGAATACAGTATTTATTACATTATTACAAGCAGGTACAGGTGTTTACTATAATTTCATACAAATCATACCCGTAGCCACGTTGAGGCAGACGAGGCGGCCGTCTTGTCTGGCTTAACGGACATTTTGGATCAATGAGGAAATTGAACATAGAGTAGCAACATTTAAGTGGTTATTATTGTCCAATTCACTCTCAGTTACCATACGCTCAAAGTGCATGATTTTGTGTTAGGATTAAAAAAATCTTCTGAAGGAGCATGGCTCCGGACCCCCTAGTAGGGCTATTTTCGCCTCGTCTGTTTTTAAGCTCTGGCTACAGCCTTGCAAATGTACAATATCTTTTTTTAATCAGAGTTCTGAACAGTTCAATTTACGAATGGGGTTCAAGAACGTAACCTGTTTGTAAGTCAGGGGACTTTCGTTTTCCCCTCGAAGACGGTGGTGATGCATTTTTGTCGTCGCTGCCGTTGCACTGCCATCCCTTCCCTCTCTCTTTATGGTCGCCGCTCCCCATAGTCCCCAAAACTAGATTTTTGGGTCTCCTCCTTGAATCCCGCCTCTCCTGGATTCCCCACAACTAGATTTTTAGGTCTCCTCCTTGAATCCCGCCTCTCCTGGATTCCCCACCTGAAGTCTCTGAAGACTTCGTGCCTTCAGACTTGGCCTTTATGCAGAAAGTGGCCATCTCCCACTGGATGTCCACCGTACCTTAGAGGGCTTAAAATACCTCTTTGGCATCCAGCAGTTTTCTTTCAACCCAGTTTACTAATCCCTCTTCGGCCCTTCCACTTTGGCGTGATTTGACCATCGCCCCCATCTGGTTCGACCGTACGGTCTACGGATGGCTCCCGTCCTGTCTTCTTTGGAGATGGAAGGGCGAGTTCTTTCCTCTCCTCCCTCACGTGGACCCTTCCTTCCTTTCGAATCTGCTCTTTCCTCCCTACTGCCCCAAAATCACACTTCCACCCTTCTGCCCTCCATCAATTGTTTCTATCCCATTCCTCTTTCCCATTCCCACTTCCCATTCTGATTCTATTCCCGTGTTCACTGACGGCTCTCGCTCACCACTTGGAGTGGGTTGTGCGGCAGCCTTTCCGCCGGTAGTCCAATCGTTATTCCTTCCCCAGCGGCTTCCATTTTTACGGCAGAAATCTCAGCTAACCTCTTGGCCCTTCAATTCCTTTCTCAACTCTCATTTACGTCTTTCACGATTTACTCCGACTCTCGCAGCGCTCTTGAGGCCCTGTCCTCTATTGTCTCCCCGCACCCGTTGGAGCGACAGATCCAGGACTGGCTTATCCTTCTTGTTTGCCCTGCCTATGCCGCCGACCGTTCCCAGTTTCTCCCTTTCTGCCCTTCAGGCTCCACTCTTACTCTTCCTCGTTTGTTAGGTAACTCTACGCCTATACCGAAGGACACACTTTTCTCCTTTATTCGCTAGACTGGTCTCCTACTTTCCATTTAATGTAACTCGTGTATAATTTCTTCCTCTCTCTGCTCTTTCTACTGCCTTCTCTCTCTTTTATCATGGTCTTTCTTCCATTGCTCCTTCTCTAGTGTTTCTTTCTTCCCATTTCCTTGCGTTCCCTCTTTATTTTAGTATCGGCTTAAAGCGCACGGTGAAGACAGAGAAAACCTTTGTGGCTTTCACTGCCTCAAAAACTCAGTTCCTTCATCTGTCTACTCGTCATAAACTTATCTTAAACAATACACAACTCAATCCTTCCTCTTCTCTTTACATTCTTGGCGTTTCATTTCATCATGATCTTTCTTGGAAATATCACAGATTCTCTTTCTAAAACAGTTTCTAATAGGTTAGGTGTGATGTACCGCCTCCGAAGTTTCTTCACCCCAACTCATTTGTTGTCTCTGTACAGGGGTCTTATCCGCCCTGTATGGGGCAGCTCAACCCACACAGCCCTACTTGATCGGGTGGAATCAAAGACTTTTCGTCTCATCAATTCCCTGTCCCTTACTGACTGTCTCCAATCCCTCTCTCTTCGTCGCAATGTTGCCTCACTCTCTCTTTACTATCGCTATTATAACGGACACTGCCCTTCTGAACTCTCTAACTGCATGCCTCCCTTTAAGGAGAGCACGCAGTACCAGACTTTCGACACATTCTCGTTCCTTTTTCTGTCCAACTCTCTAACGCAAGGGTTAATCGGTATTTTCAGTCTTTCATATACTTAGCCGGTTAACTCTTGATCAATCTTCCTCACCGCATCTTTCCCCCTGTATGACCTCCAATCTTTCAAACAGAGTGTCCAGGCTTCTCGAAAACCTTGGTTCTTGATTTTGGTTTTCTTCTTCCTCTATGCAGGTGGGCGGGGAGAGGGCCATTTTGCGGGCATTCACCCTTGGCCCTTCCTTCCTGCATATAAAAAAAACTGTATGGACCACTCGTATCGTTTCTTCTTTTTAATCTGAGAGAACAATGGCTTCCATCTAGCTACATGTCCTTTGCACCCGTCTCTATGGAGGATGCTCAATATCAGGATGCTCAATGCAGGATGCTCTCTGAGCCTAATAAGAGGCAATGATATGAGTGGTCCATGCAGATGAAGGACAAGTCTGATCAGTTTTCGCACACTTTTGTTTTCTCAGATGAATCAACATTCCAGCAGTTTGCTTCAGGAGGATGGATCTGGGTATGGAAAATTTGTGGTAGTATGTTCAATCCCAAGTTGGTGCAACCCAGTGTAAAATTCAGTGATTGTGCTGTTAGGGTGTGGGCAGGCATTTGGCACTCTGATAAAATTTTTTTCGGAGAGGGACTTTCTAATTCACAAGATTGTATATCCCTCTTAGATATGAACCTGTTGCCTTTATTTTGAAATAGAAACTTCACCCAAAGGGCATCATGTTTCAAGAGGATGGTGCCACATGTCCATTCCGTTGCTGTAGGAGGATGTTCACTTTATCCTGTTGTTTCCCTGACAATTTTATTTTTCAATTTTTTGCTGTATGCGTGTATGTGTATGTATGTATGTGTATGTGAGTATGTGTGTGGTCATTGCAGTTAAATGTGTTTGTATGTATATGTGTGTATATGTATGTATGTATGTGTGTATATGTATGTATGCAGTTAAATATATATATATATATATATATATATATATATATATATGTATATGTGTATGTACCTTACCTTACCTTACAACCTCACAAAGGTTCTGCGGGATGATTTCTCATTTCGTGAAGGTCAAACTTGTATATATATATATATATATATATTATGTGTGTGTGTGTGTGTGTGTGTGTTTGTATATATGTGTGTATATGTATATATATATTTGGTAATGCGGGTATACATGTGTACGTGTATTATTTGTAATTTTTTCAATTTATATTTATTTTATTTCTTTATTCTTTTGCGACCTACCGTTTTCTCAGACAATAATTATAAAAACAAATTTGGTAATTTTTTTCCCTTATGCATATATATTATATATATATATATATTCTGTATGTATTGCGTTTATATTTCGTATATATACCGTATATATGTTGTATATATATTTTATTGTTCTTTATATATCATCTAGGCATCATTTTGTTTTCCAATTTATATTTACTTGTACTTTTTTATTCGTTTGTGACTATAATATGCATATGTGGTAATTTTTCCCTTATAAATTGGTGTGCCTCTCTTAAAATTTATCTATTTATTATTATTATTTTTAATTTTTTTTAATAATTAATTTTTTTTCATATATATCAATTTGGCAGCATCTATTAAATCGATTGTAAAACTTCCCTCTTGAGCTTGAATTGGTAGACTCCACTTACAATATTTATATTTATTTTTATTTCTTTATTCTTTTGTGACCTGTTCCATAAAAAAGCCACTTGAATTTATATTGAAGGTCGGCCAAAGTGCTAAAAGTGTCTTATATATATATATATATATATATATATATATGTATATATATATGTATGTATATATATTTATGGGTTTTTTTATTTGCCTGTTTATTTCTTTATGATTATTTAGGCTGTGACATATATATCACTAAGGCACTATTTTGTAATTAATTTTTTCTCAATTTATATTTATATTTATTTTTATATCTTTATTCTTCTGTGACCATATAAATGTTGGCTCCTCCCACAATTTTTTTCTATGCTTACTATATATATGTATATATGTATATATATTATAATATAATATATATATATATATATATATATATATATATATGTGTATATATATATATATATATATATATATATATATATATATATATGTGTATATATATGTGAATATGTATGTATGTATGTTTACTTTTGTAACCTATATATTGCCTTGATCTGTCCTTTCACTCCAGTGTTCCTGAGGATGTCATTAGACGAAAGCGCTTGAGCACCCCTTTGTGTTTCTTTTTTCCTTCGTGGTTTTATTCATCATAAATACTTTTCACGTGTCACTTTCGTGAAATAATTTTTCATATATATATATATATATATATATATATATTATATATATATATATTATATATATATATATATATATATTATATATATATGAGGGGTCGTGCGTCTTAAGGTACCTAAGCGCCACCACAGGCGAAAACGTGTTTTTGATGGATATCACTATTTTCACCCTTCCTCTATCGCGTGGTTTGGGTTATAATGACCTTACGACACTAGAAGTATGGTTGAAAACCTTATGAAGCGAACTACTTTTTTCACCTCTATCGCCAGCCAAAAGTTCACCCAAAGTTCGGCATAATAAGAAAATCAAAAAATTAAAAAAAAATATATAAAAAATATAAAATATGAAAATCTATTCCAAAAACTCATCAACATCTTCATTAGCATACTTAGAACTCTAATTTAGTCAAAAATGAACATTCTAGCTCAATTAATAACAGAGCTACTATTGCGAGAATATTGCTGAACTTTGGAGGCGATTTCTGGCGAATTTTAATTTTGGCGCTTACGCACCTTAAGAAGCGGGACCCCTCATATATATATATATATATACATACAGTATATATATATATATAATATATATATATATATATATATATATATATATAATACAGGGCGTCCCAAAAAAATGTATACACACTTTAACAGCTGATAGCTCAATTGATGTTTCTTTCTTTCCAAGTTAAACCCATTAGAATTAATAATGGCAGTCAGACTAAGCTTTGAACAAAGGAAATTCATTCTAAAATGCTACTGGAAGTGTGAAAACGCAGTTGAAGTGCAAAGACAGTTTAGGAGGGAGTTTCAAACAGATCCACCAACGCGACTTACCATCACTCGAATTAGAGATAAGTTTGAAGCCGATGGAACTGTTCAGAATGTCCACAAGAAGCGTTTCCGGAAGACCACGGACATCGAAAGCCCCACAAAGCAAGAAAGAGTACTGGAAACGTATCACCAAAGTCCAAGAAAATCTGTGCGGCAAGCGAGTCGTGAGGTAGGAATTTCAGAATCGTCTGTCCAACGCATTTTGAAGCGCTGTCAATGGAAAAGTTACATTCCAAGATTAGTCCATGCTATTAATGAAGATGATGATTGATCCGGACCGAAGAGAGAGTATTGCGAGTGGTACTTGGCACGATGTGGGATGTGGATTGGACGAAGGGGTTTCGTAGAATACCCTCCGCGTTCACCAGACCTCACACCACTAGACTTTTTTTATGGGGATACTTAAAAGACAAAGTCTACGCTATAAAACCTGCAACAGTCGCTGAATTGAGAGCAGCCATTGAACGAGAATGCACACAAATACCAACAAAATGTTTCGTGATGTTTGCGATTCCATTGCTTCGCGTTATCAGCAGTGCCTGGACCAGAACGGACGTCAGTTTGAAAACAGGCGTTGATAAAACAATTAAATAATGTCTGTAGATTCTATTACATTTTGAAAATGAAATGTATTTTAATAAACACTGCCTTTATAAGTATTTAAAGTGTGTATACACATTTTTTTGGGACGCCCTGTATATATATATAAATAATTTTTTTTTATTGGGGTTGTTTAACCTCCTTCGCAACATCTAAGGTCATATGACGGAGGGAACCTACAGCTTTACGTGGGATCCGAACCACGGGTCGCTACATATCTGGGCGCGGAGGACGGTCTCCCATCCAACTACTACCCAGACCCAATGTCGCTTAACTTCGTTGATCTCCGGGAAGCAGTGTTACGACGTTGGCCACGACGTAGCCTATATATATATAATATATATATATATTAATATATAAAGTGCTTTTTTTTTTCATTCCATGTTACTTCATTTTGTTTTATTAATTATATTTATTTCAGAATACAGTATTTATTACATTATTACAGGCAGGTACAGGTGTTTACTATAATTTCATACAAATCATACCCGTAGCCACGTTGAGACAGACGAGGCGGCCGTCTCGTCTGGCTTAACGGACATTTTGGATCAATGAGGAAATTGAACATAGAGTAGCAACATTTAAGTGGTTATTATTGTCCAATTCACTCTCAGTTACCATACGCTCAAAGTGCATGATTTTGTGTTAGGATTAAAAAAATCTTCTGAAGGAGCATGGCCCCGGGCCCCCTAGTAGGGCTATTTTCGCCTCGTCTGTTTTTAAGCTCTGGCTACAGCCTTGCAAATGTACAATATTTTTTTTTAATCAGAGTTCTGAACAGTTCAATTTACGAATGGGGTTCAAGAACGTAACCTGTTTGTAAGTTAGGGGACTTTCGTTTTCCCCTCGAAGACGGTGGTGATGCATTTTTGTCGTTGCTGCCGTTGCACTGCCATCCCTTCCCTCTCTCTTTATGGTCGCCGCTCCCCGTACTCCCCAAAACTAGATTTTTGGGTCTCCTCCTTGAATCCCGCCTCTCCTGGATTCCCCACAACTAGATTTTTGGGTCTCCTCCTTGAATCCCGCCTCTCCTGGATTCCCCACCTGAAGTCTCTGAAGACTTCGTGCCTTCAGACTTGGCCTTTATGCAGAAAGTGGCCATCTCCCGCTGGATGTCCACCGTACCTTAGAGGGCTTAAAATACCTCTTTGGCGTCCAGCAGTTTTCTTTCAACCCAGTTTACTAATCCCTCTTCGGCCCTTCCACTTTGGCGTGATTTGACCATCGCCCCCATCTGGTTCGACCGTGCGGTCTACGGATGGCTCCTGTCCTGTCTTCTTTGGAGATGGAAGGACGAGTTCTTTCCTCCTCCCTCTACCTTCCTCACGTGGACCCTTCCTTCCTTTCGAATCTGCTCTTTCCTCCCTACTGCCCCAAAATCACACTTCCACCCTTCTGCCCTCCATCAATTATTTCTATCCCATTCCTCATTCCCATTCCCACTTCCCATTCTGATTCTATTCCCGTGTTCACCGACGGCTCTCGCTCACCACTTGGAGTGGGTTGTGCGGCAGCCTTTCCGCCGGTAGTCCAATCGTTATTCCTTCCCCAGCGGCTTCCATTTTTACGGCAGAAATCTCAGCTAACCTCTTGGCCCTTCAATTCCTTTCTCAACTCTCATTTACGTCTTTCACCGATTTACTCCGACTCTCGCAGCGCTCTTGAGGCCCTGTCCTCTATTGTCTCCCCGCACCCTTGGAGCGACAGATCCAGGACTGGCTTATCCTTCTTGTTTGCCCTGCCTATGCCGCCGACCGTTCCCAGTTTCTCCCTTTCTGCCCTTCAGGCTCCACTCTTACTCTTCCTCGCTTGTTAGGTGACTCTACGCCTATACCGAAGGACACACTTTTCTCCTTTATTCGCTAGACTGGTCTCCTACTTTCCATTTAATGTAACTCGTGTATAATTTCTTCCTCTCTCTGCTCTTTCTACTGCCTTCTCTCTCTTTTATCATGGTCTTTCTTCCATTGCTCCTTCTCTAGTGTTTCTTTTTCCCATTTCCTTGCGTTCCCTCTTTATTTTAGTATCGGCGCGATATAACCTCTGCAGTTAAAGCGCGCGCGCGGTGAAGACAGAGAAAACCTTGTGGCTTTCACTGCCTCAAAAACTCAGTTCCTTCATCTGTCTACTCGTCATAAACTTATCTTCAACAATACACAACTCAATCCTTCCTCTTCTCTTTACATTCTTGGCGTTTCATTTCATCATGATCTTTCTTGAAATATCACAGATTTTTCTAAAACAGTTTCTAATAGGTTAGGTGTGATGTACCGCTCCGAAGTTTCTTCACCCCAACTCAGTTGTCTCTGTACAGGGGTCTTATCCGCCCTGTATGGGGCAGCTCAACCCACACAGCCCTACTTGATCGGGTGGAATCAGACTTTTCGTCTCATCAATTCCCTGTCCCTTACTGACTCTCTCCAATCCCTCTCTCTTCGTTGCAATGTTGCCTCACTCTCTCTTTACTATCGCTATTATAACGGACACTGCCCTTCTGAACTCTCTAACTGCATGCCTCCCTTTAAGGAGAGCACGCAGTACCAGACTTTCGACACATTCTCGTTCCTTTTTCTGTCCAACTCTCTAACGCAAGGGTTAATCGGTATTTTCAGTCTTTCATATACTTAGCCGGTTAACTCTAGATCAATCTTCCTCACCGCATCTTTCCCCCTGTCTATGACCTCCAATCTTTCAAACAGAGTGTCCAGGCTTCTCGAAAACCTTGGTTCTTGATTTTGGTTTTCTTCTTCCTCTATGCAGGTGGGCGGGGAGAGGGCCATTTTGCGGGCATTCACCCTTGGCCCTTCCTTCCTGCATATAAAAAAAACTGTATGGACCACTCGTATAGTTTCTTCTTTTTAATCTGAGAGAACAATGGCTTCCATCTAGCTACATGTCCTTTGCACCCGTCTCTATGGAGGATGCTCAATATCAGGATGCTCAATGCAGGATGCTCTCTGAGCCTAATAAGAGGCAATGATATGAGTGGTCCATGCAGATGAAGGACAAGTCTGATCAGTTTTGGCACACTTTTGTTTTCTCAGATGAATCAACATTCCAGCAGTTTGCTTCAGGAGGATGGATCTGGGTATGGAAAATTTGTGGTAGTATGTTCAATCCCAAGTTGGTGCAACCCAGTGTAAAATTCAGTGATTGTGCTGTTAGGGTGTGGGCAGGCATTTGGCACTCTGATAAAAAAAATTTCTGATATATATATTATAACTGCAAACACGCAGTATAATTAACGTAAAGAACGACGCTTTGTATAGGAGAATTATCCGCGCAAGACGAGAGCGAAAGAACGAAACAAATGAAAAAATGAGGTAACCACCCGGGAATCGAACCCGGGATCTTCCGATTGCCGGTCAGATATGATAACCATTACACCACGGGCCTCACTCAGTCAAATGTCGTAATTCCTCTACATGCGCGCAGAAACCAATGCCCCAAAGGGGCACCTTCCGCATGCCGTAACATTATATACATTATAACTGCAAACACGCAGTATAATTAACGTAAAGAACGACGCTTTGTATTGGAGAATTATCCGCGCAAGACGAGAGCGAAAGAACGAAACAAATGAAAAAATTAGGTAACCACCCGGGAATTACGACATTTGACTGAGTGAGGCCCGTGGTGTAATGGTTATCATATCTGACCGGCAATCGGAAGATCCCGGGTTCGATTCCCGGGTGGTTACCTCATTTTTTCATTTGTTTCGTTCTTTCGCTCTCGTCTTGCGCGGATAGTTCTCCTATACAAAGCGTCGTTCTTTACATTAATTATACTGCGTGTTTGCAGTTATAATGTATATAATGTTACGGCATGCGGGAGGTGCCCCTTTGGGGCATTGGTTTCTGCCCGCATGTAGAGGAATTACGACATTTGACTGAGTGAGGCCCGTGGTGTAATGGTTATCATATCTGACCGGCAATCGGAAGATCCCGGGTTCGATTCCCGGGTGGTTACCTCATTTTTTAATGTTTCGTTCTTTCGCTCTCGTCTTGCGCGGATAATTCTCCTATACAAAGCGTCGTTCTTTACGATATATATTATAATATATATATAATATATATATATATATTATATAATATATATTAGTGATGTAGGTCACATCCGCACAGTTTCTCGCATCCGCATCCGCACTTTGGACTGCGGATGTCGTGCGGATGTGGACCGTTGAGATAAAACGTCATTAATAAGCGGAAATTATCAAATTCTACTATATTAATAGAACTAGTTCATTGTGCGCAAAAGTGATGCAAGCGACAAGACGAGAGGCTGTTCTTGTATGAAGTTACTCTCTTGCAACCTACTTAGATCCACGTTACAAAGCTAAGTTATTTTCACCTAGTACATTAGAACGAGTTAAATCATCACTTGGCAATCTCTTGAATCTGTCGCTTCGCCACCCACCAAAAGAATAAAAGTTTCAGTGACAGAACCAACACCTTCAACAAGCAAATCTATCACAGAATCTCTCTCTCAGTTTCTTGAGTCAAGCAGCAATGACGAGACCTACGCGATGTCAAAAGATGTAGTAAAAATGATCGAGAGCTATCACCAAGAAAAACGCTTGGCTGCATGTGACAATCCTATTAGTTGGTGGAAAAATACGCAGAATATCTATCCATACTTGAGTAAACTTGCAAGGAAACATTTAGCCTGTCCTCCACAAACGGACCAAGCGAGAGATTATTTAGCAGTGCTGGATTAATATATGATGAAAAGAGAGACAGACTGGCAGCAGAAAAGGCAGAAAAGTTAATGTTCCTTAAGCATAACCTTCCTATAATTAAGTTTGAACATTAAACGATGAACATCCTAGTTTACTTTATTTTAATTACTCATTTATAAATATGCCTAATAAAACTTTAAACTTAATATAAATAGTTATCAAGCTAATTAAAGATCTCTTTCTATAAGGGTGGAGGTTGGGGAAAGAGGTCGGTGGGGTGCATTTGAGTTGGGTTCACGTCCCGCATCCTGGTAACACAATTATGGTTTCTAATTGTGGCTGAAACTCAACAAAATATAACGAATTTATTTGCAGACGAATTCACTAATTGATTTCTATATTAGTTAGATGCTTGATATTATTTTATATGTTCAGAGAAAAGTACATAATTATTGTACAATTAATCAATTATACTACATTATTAGGGTGGGTCGAATTTTTCAACTTTCAAATTCCAAATATGATGGGTGCTAAAAAGTTGCAGCATGACTTAGGAATTCTAAAGATATTTTTGTTAATTTAATATAATTTAGTTTTGCTTGGTAAGAAGCTACATAAAAATAGTGACTTTTTTGACTTTTTTGTGGAATTATATAATTATTATTATATTAATAATTATATATGCTGTATATAAGCACACCGGATAAAAAATTAGTCACCCCTCTCAGAATGTACCTAATAACGTGTGACGGCGCCTCTGGCCTTGATAACCGCACGAATCCGGCGAGGCAGAGACTCTACGAGGTTGTGCATGTACTGAACATCGATTTGCTGCCACTCGTTCATCAGCCGGTCCCGAAGTTCCGCCAGAGTCCGTGGGTGTCTATTCCTGCGCTTCACTTTCTGTTTCCAGCCTGAACAACACCTTCGACGCATTCAGGATTAAAGGCTTCATTGGACCTGCGATGTACTCGTCGCCTCCCATCATTGGAGAACAAACAAAAACGGGACTCATCGGACCAAATTACACGTTTCCAATCTGCCGCAGTCCAGTTTTTGTGCCTCTGAGCCCATTTATAACGTGCCAATTTGTGACTTGCTGTTAACAGCGGCCTCTTCCGTGGTACCCTGCTCCAGATGTCCATCGCATGCAGTTCTCGTCGCAATGTCCGTTCGGAAATTGGTCGCTGGAGAACCTCATTGGTTTCTTGGAGCAATTGTTCTCTGGTTTGAAAACGATTTGCAGTTACTAGACGAGAAACATGGCGGCGGCCCCTATTGTCGAGAATTGTTTTCCGGCCACAGTTACGCCGTCGATTGTCAGTTGATTGCGAACTACACCACTCTTTGTAAACTCGCTGGACAGTACGCGTTGACACACCAACAAATTGGGCTACTTCAGACATTTTGTGTCCGTGGGCTCTGCCAAACACGATGGCTCCTTTTTGCCACTGAGTAACGTCTGCCTCACGACCCATTTTGCAGACTATATCCAACACACACTTTGTTCTTCACCACCTCACGAAACAGATCTGATCCTGTGTGCTACGTCACCGCTACTTGTCACTTACCAATGCTACATCAGCGCCCTCTGTGTGACCTTGAACTTCCTACTATCGGTGCTATTAGGGGTGACTAATTTTTTGTCCGGTGTGCTTATAATGCACTGCTGTTTTTGCTTATTTCACAGGTTGAAACATATTCATCAGTGTGCTGAAGATTACTTGTCCGTCAGTGCTACCATCCTAACCAGTGGGAATTGACCTACAATGGCTTCTAAAAGGAGGACAAGACTGGGGACATTCACACATATGAGCAACCTAATTGGAACTGGTAGAGAGTTGTTGCCCTCTGAACTCCCAACTCTGCGAGACGTTCTGAAATATGGGCTACTGCTAAGAGAACAAAGTGGTGAGGATGTGAGAAACTACCCAGCAGCCAGTCTTGCAAAGGACATTTACCCTAAAGTGCTTGAAAAGTGGGAACGAGCAAACAGTTCTTTTGTAGCCCCCGTTGTAAATTCACGAGTCACAATCTTAAACAAGATCCAAGAGAGCTGGGAGCAGGCCAAAAACATATCTCTTGGGAGAGGAAAGCTACATGTCAAAGAGGCTTTCATTGCAAAACTTGACAAGCTTTTTGACATCCTCAGTTGCAAGTGTAAAATTGTTCTCTGCTCTGAATTTGGCTGCCTTGCAGATGCTGGTTGCAAAAACGAAACTCACATTAACTGTACATGCCCTAGGGAGATGAAGATCCCTGTGAAGGAACTTGCTTTCATTAAAGGTCAGAGAGACAAGTCTGGTTCTATTGGACCACATCAGATTGGCTTGCCAGATCAACCTGAGCACAACAGACAAGTCAAAAAGCAGAAGCGGCAAGAAGACGAAAGAAGAAGGCTTGCTGAATATAAGCAGACAAGTAAGCAGGATGTTTCAATGCCATCAAATGAAATAATTTTCTCTGATGATGAAAATGAAGAACAAATAGCTGATGCTCAAGATGGAAAGGATGGAAGTTATGAAGTGACATTAGAAATACCAAGCACGTCTTCAACTTCCAATAAAAAGCCAGAGTACAACACATTAGAAATACCTAATGTTGCTATGCATAGCATCAGATATGGTGTTGGCCTGCGTGCCACAGCTGCCATCACCACTGCTGCCTTTATGGATGCTGGCTTGATCACTGAAGAAGACAAGAGACTTGTAGTTGATCACAATAAAGTCAAGAGGGCCCAAGAAAAAGTTATGAGATCCCTGGATCAGGAATTTGATGATCTTTGTAAGAAGGGTGAAATTGACTGCATCTTCTTTGACGGCCGTCAAGATACAACTAAAGTTATGCTGAAAGCAGACAATTCAGATCGTCAGTTCCCCAGCATCATCAAAGAAGAGCATTATTCTGTGTGCAGTGAGCCAGGTGGAAGATATCTCTACCACTTCACTCCTGAGAAAGGCTCAACGAGAAAAAAACCTGCTGAAGTTATTGCTGATAATCTTGTAGATTTCATGAAGAAGAAGGGCATTGATAAAAGCCTGCAGGCCATTGGAGGTGATTCTACAAATGTTAACACTGGCTGGGAGGGTGGTTCCATGCATTGGGTAGAGGTCAAGCTTTGCCGTAAGCTGATCTGGTTGGTTTGTGCCCTCCACACTAACGAGTTACCCCTGCGACACTTGATCACAGCACTGGATGGGAAGACCTTGTCTAACAACAAGTGGACAGGTAACATTGGCAAGATGCTAGACACTGCAACCGAACTTGAAATTGATCCTTCATTCACCAAACTCTCAATTGGAGAGCCTCTTACTTCACTGAGTGACAATGTCGTAAAGGATCTCTCTACTGATCAAGCGTACGGGTATAGGATCACACAGGCCATAAGGACAGGAGAACTTCCCACAGATCTGGCCCTTCTTGAAATTGGTCCAGTGAGCCATTCAAGGTGGTTGACAACAGCAAACAGGCTTTGTCGCATATGGGTTTCAAAACATGGCCTTAAAGGCAAAACCCTCAACAACTTAAGACTGATAGTGGAATACATTGTTGGTGTGTACTACCCCTGTTGGTTCAACATCAAAGTAAAACACTCTTGGGTGGAAGGCCCACGCCACATCTTGTTTCAGCTGCGGCTAGTTAGGCTGCAAAAGAAGGCTGTAGTGGATGCTGTTTTGCCAACCATCAAGCGCTCAGCATGGTATGCATTCAGCGAAATGATAATCCAGACACTCTTGTGCTCAGATGACAGTGAGGAGAGGAGAGCTGGTGTCCAAAAGATTGTTGACATGAGGGGTGGAGATGATGACACACTTGGAGATCTTTCTGTACGTCCCAGGAAGACACCTTCCATCAACCCCAGTGCTTCTTCCGTGTTGGAGCTGACAGACTGGTCTGACGGGGTATTTGAACCTCCTTTGACATGTAAACTGACTACAGCGGAAGTAAAGAAGTTCTTTGACAAGCCTATGCAAGTTCCACAGTGGCCCTGTCATGCTCAGTCAATAGAGAGGTGTGTGAAACAAGTCACAGAGGCAGCAGGCAGGGTGTATACACATGAGAAACGTGAGGGCTATATCAGAGGCCAAGAAGCAAGTCGGCGGCTGATGTCCAAGAACGAATCAAAGCAAGACTTGATGAAACTTGTTGTTTAAATATTTTTTTTTACTGATG